>BJCO01779951.1:0-11002 GCA_018326465.1 Flaveria floridana | reverse complement strand
AAAATTCGGCCATTTGGTTAGAGTAAATGGTGGGGTTAATGGTGAGAGCTGTGTAATAGGTGCAATGAGTTAGAACCTGGATGATTTCAGAGAAGTTAGTATCCCTTGAGGGGTCAAGGATCATGACTTGGTTGTGCTGAGGGTTTAGAGCCATTGTTGAAAGAGATCGAAAAGAATAGGGTAACTTTAAGAGAGTAAGAATAAAGATGAATACTTGTTAGGGCATTACAAATGGGTAAAAGGGATTAATGAGTGAGATCAGAAGTATTTAAATCTGATAAAATGGTACATGGATAAGGTGAAACGACAGTTTGGGGTATGATTTGAAAAGCGCGGTAAGGATAAGTCATTTAATTATTCCGACACCAATAAGAAGATCTTTACCTTTTATCGAGTGGGGCCTAAAGATTTACGTTATAGTAAATTTTTTCTTCCGAGAGTATGAGTCTTCCGAGTGTAATATCTTTCGAAGCCAAACTTATATCCGCGGGTAAGATAGTCTTACTTCCGAAAGTAAGAAGGTCTTCTGAATGAAAAGTTTTATCACTTTGAAGATGGATTTGATAGCACTTTGAACATTCTTCTGAAGCTTAAAACTTTTCCGAAGATACTACAAGTGTTAGAAAAGTTGCCTTCGGAAGATAAACAATGGTAGCTTCCGAGGAAAAGTTTCCTTTTGGACTTACTCAAGAGAAAATACTTTTTGTAACAGGGCTTAGATTGATTGACATAGACAAAACACATATTAAAAGGTTTTCATACGAAACAAGTTAGTCAATGTTTATCATCCCAATAGCTGTAGTTAGATATTTAAATCTTTGTTCATCAAATGCCTTTGTGAACAAATCAGCATACATGATGTCAATGTGCTTTGTCTTTGAGTGCGTGACTAGATTTTCTATAATGGAGATGGCACTTTTGTTGTCAATATGAATAGGAGTCTCCATAAAATTGAAGCCATAATCCAACATTTAATTTTGAATCCACAATAGCTGAGCATAGCAACTAGCAGTAGCAATATATTCAGCCTCAACAGTTGATGTTGAAATACAAGATTGCTTCTTGCATTGCCAAGAGATTATCCTTCTACCAAGAAATTGACATCCTCCTTATATTTATTTCTTGTTGATGTTGTAGCCGCCATAGTCATTATCAGTGTAGCCATAAAGATTAAAGTCTTGATTCCTAGGATACCAGAGACCCAACTTGGGAGATCTTTTGAGGTATCTTAGGATTTTCTTGGCAGCAACTAGATGAGACACCTTAGGAGCAGCCTGATATCTTGAACATATGCAGGTTGCAAACATAATATCAGGTCTACATGTTGCGAGATACATCAGAGATCCAATAGTTTCCCTATACTAATGTTGATCAGTATCCTCCTCCTCAGAGTAAGGACAAAGATTATGATTTCTAGGTATAGGTGTCTTAGCTGGCTTGCAATCCTTTATTTCAAATCTTTCTAAAATGTCATTGACATATTTATATTGATTGATGAAGAACCCATCTTTCATCTGCTTCACCTGGATTCTAAGGAAAAAGTCCATTTTTCCTATGGAACTCATCTCAAACTTCTTTTTCATAATACTTTCAAAGTCCTTACACATTTAGTCATTTAAAGATCCAAATATGATGTCATCAACATAGACTTGTACTAGAAAAATGTCTTTTCCAGTCTTCCTTATGAATAATGTCTTGTCAATGGTACCTCTGGTGTAACCATTCTTTAGAAGAAACTAAGACAGTGTCTCATACCACAGCCTAGGTGCCTGGTGTAATCCATAAAGAGTTTTATCCAATGTGCACACGTAATTGGGATGTTGTGGGTCTTCAAATCCTGGGGGTTGGCACACGTAGACTTCTCTGTCTATATCTCCATATAGAAAAGCACACTTGACATCAAGATGGTAAACTGTAAAATTCTTGGATGCTGCAAAAGCAAGAGATTCTAACTGCCTCAAGTCTTGCAATAGGTGCAAAGACATCGGTGTAATTGATTCCTTCTTCTTGAATGTATCCTTTAACTACTAATCTTACCTTGTTCTTGATAATCAAGCCTCTGTCATCCTTTTTTGTTACTAAATACCCACTTTGTGCCAATGGGTACTTGACCAGATGGCAGTTACATAGGTTCCAAACCTTTTGTCTTTTGAATTGAAGTAATTCCTCTTGCATTGACTCAATCCAACTATGATCCTTCAGAGCTTCTTCTACCTTCCTTGGTTTCATCTGTGAGAGGAAGCATGAGTACAAGCAGACATTTCCATTATGAGTTTGTCTTTTTGTTCTCACACCTTCAGAAACATCTCTAATAATGCTTTCAGCTAGGTGGGTATTGTGAATCCTGAGTCTGGGGATCACATCCATTTGCATGGAGAGATATAGATTTGAATGCTTTTGCTTAAGATTATGAACATTTGGATCTGTTAGTGTTTCACATTCATTCAATGAGGACTGATTGAATGAAGGAGAAACAACGTCAGTAGCCATTTGATGTGGAGTAGCCTTACCAGTTGCCCATTCTTCCTTTTTGCTACTTCTATCAACTTGGTGTTGTACAGTGTTTTAGTTGTCACTCAATGAGTTTTGAGGCTTACTTTGTTGACAAATAGTTAAAGCTCCACTTGTTATTTTGATGGGAGATTGAGATTCAAAAATTCTTGGAGAACTTAGAAGAGGTTTGGGTAACTCAAACAGTTGATCGTCATCCGAGTCACTTTGAGTTCCTATTCCAACTAAAATATTCTCACAAGAAGGTTTAGAATAGTTTAGAAATAATTCTAAATTAAAGATGTGATCAGGACCATTCCCCTTAACACAAGGAGTGTGCTCATTAACAATAAGATTTGATGATTCCTCAAATTGTTGTTTCTTGATGTTGTATACTCTATAAGCTTTTGAGCTTGAGGAATATCCAACAAATATAGCATCATCCGAATTTTCAGCAAATTTTGCTAAATTGTCCTTTGTGTTAAGTATGGTACACCTGCTACCAAAGGACCAAAGAATACCTATGAATGGTGGTCTCTTATTCCATAGCTCATAAGGGGTTTTTCCATATGGATTAACAATAAGAACTTTGTTCTGCATATAGTATGCAGTGCTGACTGCCTCTGTCCAGAATATTAGAGGCAACTTTGAATGAGCTAACATAGTCCTAGCAGCCTCAATAAGTGTCATATTTCTCCTTTCAGCAACACCATTCTGTTAAGGAGTTCTAGGAGCACTATATTGTCTGCAATCCCTTTTGAGTTACATAATAAATCAAGAACTTCATTCTTAAACTCGGTCCCTTGATCACTTCTAATTATTTTAATCTTATGATCAATTTGATTTTCTATTTTAAGAATAAAAGACTTTAAAATTTCAGCAGTTTCATCTTTAGTCCTTAAAAAGAACACTCATGAGTATCTAGTAAAATCATCAACAATACAAGGCAGTATGATTTCCTTCCAATGCTCATTATACTTGTGTGACAAAATAGATCTATATGTAGTAAGTTTAATAGAGTAGTGATAGAGTTAACTTCTTTGGATGTATGAGGAACCCTGTGTTGCTTTCCTTTTAACCATGCAACACATTTGTCTTTGCAGAGAAATTCCTTTTTAGGCACACCATGTACCAGATTATTTTTAACCAAATTATTCATGATTTTAAAATTAACATGACACATTCTTTTATGCCATAGAGTTGACTCATCACCATTAGAATTGAAAAAAAAGCATAATACTTCACCCAATGGGGAAGCATTTTTCATATCAAGCTTGTACATATCCCGTTTCCTAGGAGATCTAAGAAGCACCAATTCCTATGGAATTGTCATCCTGAGTTTGAGGATAATGCACTTATGTTCAGTGAAAAGCATGTGGTGATTTTGATCACAGAATTGAGAAACACTTAACATGTTATGTTCAAGCTGTTTGATAAAGTTTACTTTGTCAATTTTTAACTTACCATTGGATACACTACCTCTGCCAGAAATATATCCTCCGGTTTCACCTCCAAACTGAACAGGTCCTCCATCAAAATGTTGAAATTATTAAAGAAGATATATGTTCCCTGTCATGTGCCTGGAGCATCCATTGTCCACAATCCACACATCAATTTTGTCATGTGGATGTCCCTACACATAAGGTGAGAAAGTTAGTTGCTATTAGAAACCCAATCCTTGTTGTCTTGGGTTCTTCCAATATGGATGACATAATTGAACCAAAATGTAGACATAGGGTTTTAATGATGGTTTGGGAAGAAGAGGTTTAGGCTGCATCATTTTGGGCTGCATCATTTTCTTTAATCTTCCATTCCATCCTTTGGTTAACTAGCGAAAATGAGCTTGACGAAGCTTGAGCAGCATAGCTTTCTTTCGATGCTTCTTTCTTCTTGGAATGAGATTTCACAACCTGTTCTTGATACTTAATGAAACCTTCAATGTGCATACGCCAGGATCTGAAGTTTTTAGGGGTGCTGATAGGAGCTTTAGTCATCGTTCCCATTTCAAATTCTGGTGATTTCTAGTTCATGGCCATTTTTAAGTGAGATGAGTGTATGAGTGAAAAGTAAAGATGATTTGGGATGGTAAGATCTCACAATCAAGAGCCTGGAAGCTCTGGTACCAATTGCAGGATCGATATAAGTCACTCAAGACAAGTGTTCTCTCTTTAACTCACTAAGTTGCTCTCTAAATGATGGAGGAGAATCCTCTAAGAGTTGATAATAATATACTAAGTAAGCAAGATACAAGAAATGGTTTTCAAGATACTTGTATATATTAATTCTCAACTCAAAGTTTACAAGACTCTTACAAGCATGCTCTTATGATCTTACAATGAGAACTATATATGCTACTATCTATAGTCGGCTATACAAAAGACAACAAGCTGGAAACTTACTTACTAAACAAATACTATATTGCTAGAAGTAAGGTTTCTAGAATAAAATAATATCCTAGATAAGGTAGTCATGGCATGTCCATGACTTACCTTTTTGTTTACCAACTAAAGTTAGTAATTGTACTAACTGATAAGGAATGAACAATGAACTAAAGTATGGTCAACTACATGGGCATGAGAAAACGGCATGCAATGTCTCAGAGGTTGTAGCTGCTTATCAGAGAGACCATACTAATATCCACTGGTTCATAGTAAGTTCTTCTGAAGGTTAACTGGCTTCGGAAGAATTTACTTCTTCCAAGACTTTCGCTGGTCTTCAAGACTCTATGCTTCGGAATTTGTTGTCTTGAAATCTTCTTAAGTGTTGATACTTCGGAAGAGAGATGACTATGTATTCGGAAGACATGATTCCTTTTTGGAAGTTCTTTTATCTTTAATCTTCGGAAGTGCAGCCTTTATCTTCGTAAGTTCTTCACAGTTGCACCAAAATTGTTCAAAGTGTAGTTTTGGTTGCACCAGCCTCATATATCCAACACGTGGTTTAGTGATGTGACCTCTTTGAATATATTTAATGAATCAATTATTGGGTTCTAAACAAGTTTATCAAAGTCATTTTTAACCAAATAAAATGAAAACGCAGGGGATATTTAAAGTTTAAAACTTGTTCAAGAATGATTATTTAAAACATCTTATATGTTGAAAACCCATTATGGATCGATATATGGAGGGTTATGCTTACAAAACCAAACATGGAATGTTTTAAACAATAACCTTTTGCTTGGATCTTGAGGAAGATGAATGATGAATGGTAGTCTCCAAAAAAGAAGGCCTCAAACGTGTCTGCCCTTTAAGCTTCCAACAAACACCCTTGTGCTAGGAATTTCAACATTTGAAAGGAATTTTTTTCTCCTTCTTTATTCTTGGCCAAAAATATGAAGAGGAAGAGAGAAAAATTCTGCACTTTTACTAAGTTGTGTGTGTTCTATGGAGTGAAGTGTGAAACACTTAATTGTGTTCACACAACCCTATGGCCAATATCCTTAATTACATGTTATAGAAACTTGTATAAAAAATAAAAAGAGAGAGAGAGAGACATTAAAGGGACGACCCCTTTTGTCTCTTTTCCACCAATTTTAAACTTCTTTTATATATTTCATATTAATTGTGTGACACACAATAAATAGAATATAACACAACATAATTTATATATATGACATACAACATGTTATAAGCCAATATTCATTGTTATTCAACCATTTAAATAAAATGTAGAATACACTCTTTGAATATAAATTATACGTATATAATTTATTTACTTTACTAGTGCAATATTTAGATACCCAGTTTCTAAATACTTTAAGTGTTAATATTTATTCGTTTGATCATATCATAAAATAAATATTATAGGTGTTTGTCTTGCTTGTTATTGGGTATGACCCGACTTGGATCATAACGTACTAGCCACATTAATTTAATATGTGTCTTGGGCAGACCGAGCCTAACAATCTCCCACTTGCACAATATACATAAAAGATTGATGCAAGTAGTAAATACCGCCTAACAATGGTTACTACCCCTAATACGTATGACGAAGTGCCATTCAGTAACATCATGTTCTTCAAGTCCTTTACTTGAAAATGATTTAGGTGAATCTATCATTTATCCTTTTATCAGAGGTGTCTTCTCAAATCCAGAGACAGAGAGTGATCATTCTCTGTTGATTTAATTTTAGCAGGCCTTGGACATCTTCCTCCCAATGGATGAGAGAGACAAATCCCTTCTTGACTACATACGTATGTCACAATCACCTTATACCACACCTGAACTTAGTCTTATGTTGTGTCCATATTTTAGAACAACAAAGAACTAGGTCAAAGTATGATATTTGGTGAACATCAAGACCCAATATGTATCTCAGGTTGGAGGATACTATGATGTTCTCCTTTACTCAAATTTACTTATGATCAATCATAAAGATTCTATGCAGTAACATTTGAGAGCAGCTCAGTCCAATATTTGCATCTCACAAATACCTATGAACTTTGGTAGCAACCTTTTGCTCTATATTCATATCTTATGAATGAATGCCCACCAATCCAATTTCATAATAGTCTTACCTTCATATTTGTTCCCACAACTATGATCGACTACGAACATTTAGAATAGTTAACTTATTCATGGATTTAAACATGCTAAAATGGAACATAACTTAAAATACCATAATCATATGAAAGAGTCAAAATAACAATTGTTCTGTTATTCAAATACTAAATAAATCAAACCCAGTCACTAGAATATCGAAGTCCTAAGGCGCAAGTATGGCTCTCATGCTTTGGCCTTTCGAGGAGCTTCGTGAGTGGATCTGCAATGTTTTGGTCGGTATGAACTTTATGAATACATATCTGTCCCTTATTAACTTCATCTCTTATGTAGTTGAATCTCTGCTCAATGTGCTTTGTCTTTTGATGTGCACGAGATTCCTTGATTTAGGCAATCACACCCTCGTTGTCACAAAAGATCTCTAAAGGGTCTTGAATGGTAGAGACCACCCCTAGGTTGGCAATGAATTTCTTTAACCGTAGATTCTTGTGTTGCCAATGAAGCGGCGATGTATTCTGATTCTATAGTAGACAATGCTACTACATCCTGTTTTGAGCTCTTCCAAGAGACTGCCCCTCCATTCGTAATGAAGACATACCCCAATTGTGATCGATAATCATCTCTATTAGTTTGGAAACCCGCATCCGTGTAACCCTTTACAATGAGTTCCTCCTCACCAGAACCATATATTAGAAGCATATCCTTAGTCCTCATAAGGTATTTCAATATACTCTTAACAGCCATCCAATGGCTATTACCTGGATTCTGCTGGTATCTACTCGTCATGCTTAAGGCACATGACACGTCTGGTCTGGTGCATATCATTGCATACATGATGGATCCTATAACAGACGCATATGGAACTCCTTTCATCTTTTCTTATTCATCCTTTGAACTTGGACATTAAGATCCACTTAATATTGTCCCTCTTTGAATGGTGCCAAACCTTTCTTAGAGTTCTCCATCTTGAACCTTTTCAAGATTTTGTCAATGTATGCACTTTGATTTAAACCTATTAACCGTCTTGATCTATCCCTATAGATCTTTATTCCCAGAATGTAGGCAGCTTCACCAAGATCTTTGATCGAAAAACAACTTCCAATCCAGGTTTTTACACCTTCCATGGTTGGAATGTCATTTTCAAACAGTAGAATGTCATCGACATACAACACTAAGAATGTGACAATGCTCCCACCAGCTTTCTTATACACACATGCTTCATCAGCGTTCTTGATGAATCCAAATTTCTTGACTTCTTTATCAAAAAGGTAATTCCAACTTCTCGATACTTGTTTTAATCCATAGATTGATTTCTTTAACTTGCATACTTTGCTAGGATGATGTGGATCGACAAAACTATCAGGCTGAACCATGTAGACATCCTCTTCAAGATGTCCATTAAGGAAAGTAGTTTTACATCCATTTGCCAAATCTCATAGTCATAATATGCAGCTATGGCAAATAATATCCTATCGACTTTAGCATTGCAACAAGCGATAACGTCTCATCATAATCAACCCCTTCAGTTTGAGTGAAACATTTTACTACAAGTCTTGCTTTATAAGTATCCAAGTTTCCATGCATGTCAATTTTCTTCTTGAAAACCCACTTACTTCCAACTTGTTTGGAGTTAAGCGATGGCACAAACAATTCCCATACTTGATTGTCATACATGGACTGCATCTCTATGTTCATGGCTTCAAGCCATTTGTCACAATCAGATTTTGACATTGCATCGTGGTATGTGGTTGGATCGTCAAAGTCAACCACATAGCATCCATTCATGAAAAATCCATATATTTTGGGTGGATTACCAATTCTACTAGATCTAGGAACGTTTTGTGTGTATTGATCAACCACTTGATCATTTTCAACAACTTCTTGTTGATTGCTAGTATCAACCAAACGTGTATCTGTTTATGGTTCTCGATCCTCTTCAAGTTCCACTGTTCTACTAGTTGTTCCTTCCATAAGGAACTTAGTTTCCAAGAACTCAGCTTTTCGAGCAATAAATACCTTTTACTCTGTTGGATTGTAGAAGTAATATCCCATAAAATCTTTGGGATATCCTACAAAGTTTCGGGTGTTCTGTTTAACGTAGCTTCACAACCCCATACCTTCAAATATGATAATGATGGAACCCTTCCATTCCATATTTCAAAAGGTGTCTTATCCACTTTCTTGGTTAGGGCCATATTTAGAATACGGAATGCGTAGAGCAATGCGAAACCCTAAAATGATAGAGGCAATGTGCTTCTATCCATCATACCGAACCATATCCAATAGAGTTCGGTTCCTCCTTTCAGACACACCATTATGTTCTGGTGTTCCGGGTGGATCTAAGTTGTGAGATGATCCCACAATTTTTAAGATGGTCTTGAAAGGCATCATTGTAACACCCGAAAATTTTGTTTGGAGTGTCATGCGACTGGAGGCCAAGCGCATGGAAGTCATGCGACTGGAGTGTCCAGTCGCATGGAGCTCACGCGACTGAAGGTCCAATCGTATGGACTTTAGGCGACTGAACTATAGCTTTTAAGGGAGAGGGCAGCCATCTCCCCCTCCCCACACTTGCAAAACTCAGCCAAAAAGAAGAGAAGAGAGAAAGAAGAGAGAAAGAAGAGAAAAAGAGAGAAAAGTGGTGATTCGGGCTCGAAATTCATCGTGTAGCTAGTCCAAACGAAGCTCTTCATCTTCTTCTTCTTTGTGTGAGTTCTAGGAACCCTCATTTACTTGTTTTTAACTGATTTTGGGGCTGGAACACATATAAACCCGTTTTTGAAATGTGTGTGTTTGACCCATTTGGGTGTGATTATGTATAACGTGTTTAGAGAGCGATTTTGGACCTGAATGTGCTTGTATGTTGTCATAGTATGTTTCCCTAAGGTTTAGGAGGGTTGATTTGGGCTTAGAATGAGTTTAGAAGGGTTTGAAGGCTGAATGTCGTGGCTGCAGTTCGAGATGAACTACAGTCGCTGCCCAGCTAGGGCTAGGCGACTGGAGGGCCAATCGGCTGACTGAGGGACGACTGAGGCTCAATCGCATGACTGAGGCTCAATCGCATGACTGAGGCTCAATCGCACGACTGGGGATTCAGTCGCATGATAGGTCGTACGACTAAGAGTTCAGTCGCATAGGTTCATTCGCATAGCTGTTCAGTCGCACGACTGAGGGTTCAGTCGCATAGAAGCCCATTCGCATAGTGTTCATTCGCACGATAGAAAGTCCATTCATACAATTGGGTGTTCATCCACACGGATGCTCATCCGCATTGGTCCAATCGCATAGTATTCAGTCGCATGGAGGCCATGCGACTGAAGGATGCCCAATCGCCCAAGTAGGGCTGTTGTGTACGAGGAGAGATATAGTTCAATTCCTAGCCTTCGGGAAAAGAGCAAGGGTAAGTAATGATATGATAGCTCCCGTAGGTACATGTGTGATAACTGTCGAGGCTTAGAAGTTACATTGGGCACGATGACGATAGTATTGCATGTATATGCATGATGTAGGTATGTTAAGTATGATGTTGCCATGATAGATGGTGATGTCTGAAAGTGAAATGAAAGTATTAAGAAACGTAAAGTGAAAGATAATGAAAGAGGAACATGATGAATGAATGCATGCATTAATGAATGAACAAATGAGAGTAAGAAAAATCTTGCAAGCAAATGTATGGAGGTGCACACCCAATGAAGGTGTTAGCTCAACGGTGTGCGGGTTAGCTACCCCGAAGGATGCACACTGGGGTCCAATCTTTGTGGTTGACCATATGTATGGGATCCTTTCCGCTTACCCTAGGTGATTGGATCAGCTTCGTGCACAATGTTCGTGATTTTGTTACCACAGGTCCAGCACCAGCACTCGTGCATAATGTTCAGGGTATAGCGCATGGCATTTATCCAGAATGAAAGAGGAAAGATAAGTCGTGCATGTACTTGCCCTAGGTGACTGGATCAGCTTCGTGCACAATGTTCATGATTAATTACCACAGGTCCAGCACCAGCAGTAGTGCA
>BJCO01779949.1:0-21650 GCA_018326465.1 Flaveria floridana | reverse complement strand
TTTCGCCCGCAGCGAAACTATATGCGAAACTATGACAGCTATATATAGATTTCTTTTGTCTAATTGTTAGACATCCTTGCAAAAACCCTAATCGTGTATCATTGTTGCAAGAGGCTATTGTAAGCTTGTTCTTTCTGAATACATTGAGCTTATTTCATTTCATTCACTATTGTTCATCATTAAAACCTTATTTGAAAGCTTTTTGGTGTTTTTTTGATCTTCTTCTCATAGTGTTTGTTGTGTGTGTTTGGTATTGAATGATTCAAGCATTCTTCTGCACTGAAAACCGATCAAATGGACCTACAAGTCTAAATCCTGATGAGCTGGTAAAAGATGCTCCAGAGGTCGATGTATTCAGTGATGATGAACTATAAATGTCGACGAGGTGGAGATTAAGGACGTGACTGCTGATCACTATCCCCAGTATACTAACGCCGAAGGCGAAGTACAACCAGATATGGGGGAAACATTTGACAGCAGTATCTTCGATAAGGTTGAAGAGATGACAGCTGCTAAAGCAGCGACAGCAGAAGCTCCTCAGGCAGATGATGCTGATCTAGCATCCAAAAAGGCTGAGTGGGTAGCCTGCCTGGAGGAGATGAAGAAACAGCACGCGCCAAACAAGTCAAATGCCTACACCAAGCTTTACAAGATAAAGAAGCATCCAAAGGTGTCTGGCAAGATTATCAGCTGGGCATACTTTTAGGATATTAAAGTATATGCTGTCAAGAGGGAGAAGGAAATATAGTATTTCAGATTCCCACATGATCTGAAAACTCTCCTTGAATTTGAGCTTAACCAACTAGCCAACTTGAGCCTCCTGTATGTTGTTCCAGGAAAGATATCAGGATGGTTTGAGCAGGCTCTAAAGAGAGAGTATCATACGAGGTGGGTCAATTTTAAACCTCAACAGCCCAGAAGGTTGATTCATAAGACAGAGGTTGACCCCACCTCAGGAAGACCAATGGTGATTTTTAGATGGCACCCTCCACGCATAATGTCGCGTATTGCACTGAGGGAAATGCCACAAGATTTTGCACCCCAGTTTAAATGGTGGTATTATGACTGGCGCACTGGTGAGGCCGTCATAGTTTTGGAGAAAGAAGGGAAAGTCGAGACTATCAGGGTATTCGACCCTATGTGGCTAACCAACTTGTCTGCTTCAGATGTCTACATCTTGTTCAAGTGGCCACTGTTGTTTGACAGGCAGTATATCGTGCAAGCACTGCAGTTCCAACATGTTATACGTTTATGCTTCGCACTGAATATTCATGTTGGGGTTTCAAGAGAAGAAAGAGTGAAGATATATGAAGAGTTCAAAAAGGATGTCAAAGTTTAGATAGAACTAGGTCCAAGGGGGAGTTTGTTGGTACACATGTCCCCAGCTCTAGTCTAGTGATCTTAAATGTAATAGACTTTTATCTTGTAACACATATGTAATGTTGAATCAATGTAATGAAAAACTCTTCAGTGAATGGTTGATTGATTGTTTAATGTCATATCTATTAATATTGATTGTTGTTACACGCATATATGAACATGTTATATAGGTTATAGAGTTGTTAGACATGTTCTGAATCATTTAAAGTTCAAGAATGTATTTAACTAAGTATTCTGATTCAGTCGTACGACTGGACCATGCGAATGGGCCAGTCGCACGACTGAACCAGGTGATTGGATCAGTCGCACGATTGAGTCATAAGACTGACTCAGTCGTACGAATGGTTCAGTCGTACGACTCAGTCGCACGACTGAGCCAGTCGTTTGGCTCAGTCGTACGAATGAGAGTTGTAACCTATAAATACCACTTAATTCGTGGAAAAACAAAACACTTTGAGAATTATCAACCCTAGCCGTTCCTGTTCGTCCAGAGAGTCCCTTCCAACTTCATAGAACGTTTCTGGTCAATTCTAATCAATTCTTAATGTATTCTCATCGTTAGTTTTGATCGGATTAACGTTCTCCCTGATTGGATCGCCAATCAAATAGGAATCCGCACTATTTGATCTGGTTTCACGTTTGAATCAGTTAGTACTTGTCCGTACACGGTCCTAACATGTTCTTATCATCATCTTTATTCAAAACGGGTAATTTGATACGTCTTTAGACTCGAAATCACTTGGGGATTAAAAACCCCAAGGTTGATTTCATTATCAGAAACGTTTTGATGTCCAATTTTGGGTTTGATCTTGTTAGGGTTCATGCGAAATTGGGGATTGTTTTCTATTGTGTTTAAAAGAAATCAAAACCAAGTGATACCACGGCCACGACCCTGGTTCACTGGTTAATCACTAGCATTCTCACCTTGAGGTCCCGGGTTCGAACCCGGGCACCCTCAATTACTTTTTAAGGCATTTTTCAGCCTTTAAAAACATATAAAAATCCCTAAAAAATTATAAAAATAAATTTTATAAACTTTCTTTATTTTAAAAGCTACCTAATGATTTTCTGTAAATTTATTAATAAAAAATCTTAAATTTTTTTTATATAAAACATTATTTCAAATGTTATAAATAGTTATTTTTATAAAAATGGACTTGAAATAATAATTTAAAATCATTAAATTATTAATGGACACTATATTATGTTTAATTATGGATTAACTATGAAAATTATAGAAATTATATATATTTTATAATTTGAAAAGTTATTTACAAATGTTATTGTAGGTTATTTCTTATAAAATATACTTTAACTAATGGCTTAGACTAATAAATTATTATTGGTCAATACGCTATTTTAATCATTGTTAAATTATGTTTATTCCAAAATATTATTAAATTTTATTTACATTTTACATTTAAAACCTTATCAATTATTATACCTAATTACTTCTCGATATTAAAAATACTTAAATGGTATAACTCTTTTCGTTGAATTAAAATATAAATAACTTCGTTAAATAAATATATTTACTTGTCAAAACCCCACAATTTTATTGAAACCCTAGTTCTTGTTAGAACTTTAATCTTATTATTAACCCTTATCTTATAATATATATACGTTTAGGTGTCTTGTAAAGGAATACGTTGGAATATCGTTTAATTCTTATTAACATCTTATAATACACACATCAGGTGAGTATTTCTATACCCCCTTTTATATTTTCACACTTTAGGGTGAAACATGTTACCTTATAATCGTTGCACTTGTAAAACATTTGATTCTTTTTAACTTATGGCAGTTCACTTGTATGTTATGGTTAGTTGATCTTTGTAGCTACCATGTAATGTCGATTATATGTACAATCATTAACTATTGTTAGCCTGACGACGTCATAGATCTATGGGCCTGACAAGCCTGCTTGGTTAATCTAAGTACACTTAGCTAATCGTATATACATGTAAACGTTTGAGACTTGTAAAACTGTCAAGGTTTGATTGTGCATTCTGTCTTACATCCCTAGTTACTATTTTCGCTAATTTGATGACATGAATTGCCATCTCTTATAGACTTATGTATTGAAAACTATGGAAATCTCACCAATATAATTGTTGACCTTTTATTTTTAATATGTTTCAGGAAGCGCGTAAGTTTGACGGACACCTTAAAGTGCTTTCACATCTAGGAATGGACCAAGTTAAATAAATGAAATAAATTGGCTTGATACATCTTATGTTATGTTATTTTCCTTATTTGAGACTTATGTTTGTGTTGGTATAAATCTTATATTTATTATATTTGAAACTATGAATAGCTTTATGTGGCTGTAAACGATCTTAACCCTCACATCTCGACGTTTCCACTGTCATGGTTGGGGTGTGACAAAGTAGGTGCAAATGCACCCACACATGGCCCATGCGCCTAAGAAATTGCTTAGAAATATCAAGTATAGGCTTATATGCCTAAACAGGACCCCATGCGCCCAAATAATGCCTTAGAATTGATGCGCGTGAGTTTTGGGCTGAAATGACTAAGTGTAAGTTTGATGCGCCCAAATAGTGCCCATGCGCCCAAAAGGCTCATGCGCCTAAGTGTTAAAGTGGCTAAGTGTAGGCCGATGCGCCTACATAGTTGAGGAACGCCCAAACGGGGCTGATGCACCCAAATAGTTCCCATGCGCCCGAACACTTAGAAAATATTCTGAATTTTTGGGAAAACCAGAATTGTAGGGTTTGACCCTAGTTTGACCCATGGGCTATGTTTACCCATTTTAAGTATGATTATGTGATGGTCTATGGTTATAGTATGTATGATTGATGTATGGTATGTATATGTGTATAAAGTGTTATCTTTTAATGGTATTCAAACGTATTTATATTATAATATAAAATACGTTAAATATTATGTTATTACTTTACGTAGTATGACGAATGTATGAAAGAACATGAAGTATAACGTAATGAAGTGAAAGATAACAAAGATGAAAAGTGAAACGAAATGAAAGAAAGAATTGCTTGCAAGCGAATAGAAAGGAGGTGCACGACCATGTTGTCGTTAGCTCAACTGTGTGCAGTTTAAATAAACCGAAGGATGCTTATAGTGTTAATCATTGAGATTGACAGGACCCTTGTGACATGCCCTAGGTGACTGGGTCAGCTTCGTGCACAATGTTCATGGTCTAAATGTAGACCACAGGCCCAACATCAGCTTCCTGCACAATGTTCGGGGTATTGTACATTGGTCCGGATGAAAAAGGGAGATGACTTGCCCTAGGTGACTGGGTCAGCTTCGTGCACAATGTTCGTGGTCTAGTTGTAGACCACAGGCCCAACATCAGATTCGTGCATAATGTTCAGGGTATTGTTCGTCGATCCGTATGAAAGTAAGAGAATAACGTAATGTAAGAAAAAAAATAAGAAAATAAAAGAACGATGTAAAGTACGATACGAAAGTATGAGAATGAAAGTAAGGGATAGTGAAAAGTACGAAACAAAATAATATATACGAAAGAGAATGTTAATGAAAAGCATGAAATGAAAGTAAGTATATGAAAGCGAATGCTAATGGAAAGAATGGAATGAAAGCATGAATACGATGATGAAAGATAATAATGAAAATATGAAAGAACGAAATAAACATTGAATATTGTTTGAATGTACGTATGATGTGTGTTCATATATGAAGGTAAAGGTAATTTATGGAAAGGTATTTTTTGTACAAAAAACACACAAGGTATTTTGATACGTATAAAACTAGAACTCACTCATTTACGCTGGCTTTTATGCATTTTTAGTTGGTAGGTAAATTGCTAAGGATGGCACGAGGATGAAGCTACTCGGAGGGAAAAGATTGACATCCATTCACAATTTATGATATTGTTGTTTTGTAATGCGATTAAACAATCTTTTTGTAACTTAAACAATATTTTATTGCTTAACAACGGTATTTATTAATGGTAATGAATGGGTTTTTTTAACTTGATTCCACTGTGAAATTTGTGAAATGTGTAATGTCTTATATATACATTTAAATGCTATGATTAACCAGCTGTGAGGTCTCCAGGATCGGGGCCTTACAAGTTGGTATCAGACCCAAAGTTTAAGAGAATTGGGTACATATTTTCAAAACCTAATCTTAAACTGAAAATGGGACAAATGGAGGGATGTCAGCCCGAGTAGTTACGTGCCATCAGGTATGTATTTTCTTAAAGTTAACCGGTATTATGTGCGTGTGCTATACAACTTATGTGTTCCTAGTAGATTTAGATACTTGGAGTGTGAAGAGTAAAGTAAGTGGCTAATCATAACTGGCCACTGTAATTAGGGACTTACTATACTAACATAAAATGAGCTATTCCATGAATGATCGTGTTAGTGTTTGAATCTTATAGTGATTAGAGAATGGCTGGAGGTTGATCATCTAAGGCCTTTAGGGGTGAAGCACAGGGAGGATGTGGTGCTAAACCACGTGTCACTAGGAACAAGACTAAGATGACTGAGAGGGCCCGAGAGGAGCCCGAGATGCATCACCAAGAAGGTGGTGATGAGAGGGCGTATCTGAGGGCCTCAGTGAAAAAGGCAGTAGTAAAAGAGGTACATCAGGTCATGCAAACGATTCTACCGTCTGTGGTGATGGAGGTGATTAAGGCTGTGAGGGAGGATGAAAGGAAGGAAAAGAGGAGGAGTACTGGGAGAGAAGGAGGAGAACAACCAGAGACTGAGACGGTGGTCTCAAATGAGGAGGAAGAGGAAGAAGTGGTGCAGGAGACTGTCTGTGGTTGCAACTATGGGGCATTTCAGAGGTGCAAGCCCCCAACATTTGATGGAAATAGCACTTCTACTGCTGCTCACCAATGGGTGAGAGAGATGGAGGCGGTACTCGATATCAGTGATTGCCGAGGGGACTAAAAAGTGAAGTTTGCTACCCACTCATTTGTGGACACGGCCTTATGTTGGTGGGATAATATTGTTCAGGCTGAGGGTAGTAGGGCCATTGGCATGATGAGGTGGTCGGAGTTGAAGAAGCTGGTGATCAAGGAATTCTATCCTTATCGGGAACTCGACAAGATAGAGAGGGAGTTCCGGCAGCTGGAGGCTGGTACCATGACACACCATTAATACACCACCAAGTTCAATGAAATGGCGAGGCTGGTACCGGATCAGGTGACGCCGGTGACGAGGAAGATGAAGAAGTACATTTAGGATTGCCAGCCGACATCCGCAGGCATCTGATTGCTGCTTGGCCGGGTACTTTTCGATCGATGGTAGACCCGGCGGGTAGATTGTATGACGAGAGGGAGGTGACAGTGGCTGAGGTGAAGAGGACAGATGGTGGTGACAGGAACTGGAGTAGGAAAAGGTTTGGGCGTGGCAGCTTCACCCCAAATAACAAGAAAGCGAGGGTTGATGATCGATGGGTGGTTGTAACAGGCTCGGGAATGAAGAAGTGTGGTAAATATCACAAAGAGCACGCTGGTGAGTACAGGCTGGGGCTGAATGTTTGTTTCAAATGCGAAAAGCCCGACCACATCTCTAGAGATTGCAGGGTAGCGAGGTACTACAACTGTGGTGAAGTAGGCAACCTGAGTCAGGAGTGTAAGAAGCCAAAGGCTGAGAGTTCCGGAGCAAAGAAGGGGATGGAAGAAAGAGGGCAGAGGACAATCGCTAGAGCATTCACCATGACGTGGGAGGAGGCTAGAGCAGATCCCGATGTCGTGTCTGGTATGTTTCTAGTAAATCAAATTTGTGCCTTTACATTATTTGATTCTGGTGCTAGTGGGGGTTTTATTTCTACTGCTTTCTATGATAAGCTATCCGTTAGTAGTTGAAGTATTAGTGAGCCTTTCGATGTAGAGACCGCTATTAGTAAGTTCACTAGAATTACTGATATGATAGAGGATTGTGTCATAGAATTAGAAGGTCATAGGTTTTCTGCTAAATTGCATGCGACGCCCCTAGGTGGATTTGATGTAGTACTAGGGATGGATTGGTTAGCAACCTATAAAGCAAACATCATGTGTCGTAAGAAGATGATTCGATTAGTTTCACCCGATGGAAGTTCGGTGACGGTCTACGGTAACCGCGTCACTACGGTTCCGAAGGTGATTTTGATGGCGGTGGTGGAGAAGTACATGAGGCGTGGATGCAGTGCTTATCTAGCCTACATAAAGGATGTGGACGCGTCAGTGCCATAACTGTCCGACGTACCAGTAGTCTGTGATTTTCCGGACGTGTTTCCAGAAGATTTACCAGGTGTGCCACTGTATCGTGAGATTGAGTTTCAGGTTGATCTGATACCTGGTGCTCAACCTGTTGCCAAAGCACTGTATCGATTAGCTCTGACTAAGATGAAAGAACTCATGGATCAATTACAGGAGTTAATGGATAAAGGGTTTATTCGACCGAGTATCTCTCCTTAGGGTGCTTCGGTCTTGCTTGTAAAGAAGAAAGACGGTAGTATGAGGATGTGTATAGACTACCAAGAGTTAAACAAGTTGACGGTAAAGAATCGGTATCCTTACAAAGGGTTGATGACTTGCTTGATCAGCTCCAAGGAGCTAGTTAGTTCTCGAGGATAGATCTTCGATCTGGCTACCATCAATTGAAGGTAAAGGAGTAAGATATCCCTAAGACAGGTTGTCGTATGCGTTATGGACACTACGAGTTCCTCGTTCTGTCTTTTGGATTAACTAACGCGCCAGCTGCCTTTATGGATTTGATGAACCGAGTGTGTCGGCCAATGTTAGATAAATCAGTGCTTGTGTTTATCAACGATATCCTGATTTATTCGAGAAGCAAGGAAGAACATGTCGTCCACAAACACGAGGTGTTGGAAACACTTAGGAGAAAGAAGTTATATGCTAAATTCTCTAAGTGTGCTTTCTGGTTGCGCGAGGTGCAATTTTTGGGTCATGTGGTGAATGTTGAAGGAATTATGGTACACCCGGCGCAGGTTGAGGCGGTGATACAATGGAAGTCTCCAAGGACCCCATCCGAGATTCATAGTTTCTTGGGTCTGGCGGGCTACTATAGAAAGTTCATCCAAGACTTTTCTAAGATAGCCTCACCTTTGACTAAATTGACTCGCAAGGATGTGAAGTTTGAATGGGGTTGGAAATAGGAGGATGTTTTTGAGGAGTTAAAAAGGAGATTAACTCAAGCTCCTTTTTTGACATTACCCGAAGGGAGTGAAGACTTGGTGGTATATTCGTATGCTTCTTATTCGGGGCTAGGTTGCGTGTTAATGCAACATGGAAGGGTGATAGCCTACGCATCCCGACAGTTGAAAACCCATAAAATCAACTACCCTACCCATGATTTGGAGTTAGCAGCTATGGTCTTTGCGTTGAAGATTTGGAGGCACTACTTATACGGAAAGAAGTGCACAATCTTCACGGATCACAAGAGCTTGAGGTGTTTCTTCAAGCAAAAGGATCTCAATATGAGGCAAAGGAGGTGGTTAGAGCTCATCAAGGGTTATGATTGTGAGATCCATTATCATCCGGGTAAGGCTAACGTTGTGGCCGATGCCCTTAGCCGGAAGGAGAGACCCGAGCCGATTCGGGTGAAAGCTTATCAGTTGATTATGATCGCTGATGTGATGAACTAAGTGAAGGAATTCCAAGATGAGGCATTGAAAGAGAATCGCCTGAATTCCGAACGAATGAGAGGCCTAGTTGTAGAATTGGGTGAAAACACTCTTGGTGTTAGGACCCGAAACGGACAGATATAGATCCCTCGTTATGGATATAAAGATGTACCAGGATATGAAGAAGGATTATTGGTGGCCGGGTATGTAGCGTGATGTAGTAGAGTACGTGAGCAAGTGCCTTACTTGTTTGAGTGAAGGCAGAACATCAGAAACCATATGGAAGATCCAACCGTTAGATATACCCGAATGGAAGTAGGAACACATCACCATGGACTTTATTACTAAGCTACCTCGTATGGTGAGATGGTGTGATACGATATGGGTGATTGTTGATCGACTAACGAAGAGTGCTCACTTCCTACCGATCCGCGAGACGTATTCATCTGAGAGGTTGGCGGATCTGTTCATCAAAGATATCGTAGCTCGTCATGGTGTGCCGGTGTCTATCATGTCGGATCGTGACACCCAATTTACATCGAAGTTTTGGAAGAGATTCCATGATGCGATTGGAACGAGGCTACATATTAGCACAGCTTATCATCCTCAGACAGATGGTCAGTCTGAGAGGACGATCTAGACGCTTGAGGATATGCTTCGAGCATGGGTGATCGATTTTGGAGGAAGTTGGGATGATCACT
Organism: Flaveria floridana; assembly: GCA_018326465.1. Lineage (NCBI taxonomy): Eukaryota > Viridiplantae > Streptophyta > Magnoliopsida > Asterales > Asteraceae > Flaveria > Flaveria floridana. The sequence goes on along the minus strand of BJCO01779949.1, from coordinate 11,979 downwards.
TACTATTAGCAAAATTCTCGTACAATAATAGTTATCATGCCATGCCACCTTACGAGATGCTATACGGTAGGAGATGTAGAATGCCCGTGTGTTAGGGAGACATTGGGCTGAAAGAGTTGGAAATCCTTGAGGTGATCGAGGCTATAACTGAGAAGCTAGAGAGGATCAAAGCCTTTACGAAGACGGCGAAGGATAGACAAAAGTCATACGCCGATAAGAGGCGTAGACCGATCAAATTCAAGGTGGGCGAAAGAGTTATGTTGAAGGTCTCACCTTGGAAAGGAATCATTCGATTCAAGAAGCGAGGTAAGCTAAGCCTGAGGTATATAGGGCATTTCCAAATCATTGCTCGTGTAGGAGAGGTGTCTATCGATTAGAACTGCCTGAAGAGTTAAGTGGAACTCATCCGACATTCCATGTATCACATCTGAGGAAGTGCTTAGCTGATGAAGATATGATTGTACCACTGGATGATATCAAAATAGATGAACGGCTCAATTATGTAGAGCAATCAGTGGCAATCATTGATCTAAAGAAAAGAAGGTTGAGGAATAATGTAGTTCCACGGGTACGGGTGCAGTGGAAACAAGAAAGGGTCCAGAGTCTACGTGGGAGACTGAGAAAGAGATGAGACAGCATTACCCACAGTTATTTGAGTTATAACAGGTTTTGGGGACGAAACCTCTTTAAGGGGGGGTGGACTTGTACCACCCGAAAATTTCTAATCAAATAACAAGGAAAGAAGAGTATTATGAAAGAAATAAAAAGCAGCCAAAGTGGAGGGGGTGTAAGTGTAAAGAGGGCAAACATTATTATTTTATGTTTAAAATAAGCATGGCCGCCTACAACCCCACCTACATCAACTACCATTTTAAGCTTTAGAGAGAGAGAGAGAAAGAGAGAGAGCAGATTTCGAGTTCTAGAAAGAGGAAGCTACAAAAATTCGGCCAAGGTAAGCCAATTTAGCACAATTGAGTTTGGTTTTGATGTGTTTTGACCATGTAACCAAATTGTACATGTTCTTATGTGTCTATATGCTTTCGGGTATGTGTTCTTGGTGTTTAGGTGCTAAAAACATCAAGATTTCATGGTTTTGAGAGTGTTGTGCTTGGAAGCTGCAAAAGGTGAGTTTCTAGACCCCGGTTTTCTCTTATTTTAAGAGTTTTGGGGCTGCAAAATGCATGCAAAACCATTTTTACAACTATTATGTATATACCGTATGTAGGTATGCTTGTATGATGATGTTTTATAGTTGTAGATATTTGTTTGAGGTTTATAATGGGTGTAACAAGTTTAGAACATGATATAGTGATGTTTGGGACTGGAAAATAACCTAGAAATCATGTAAGTAGGTGCACATGCACCAACACAGGGCCCATGCACCTAAGAAATTGCTTAGAAATATCAAGTATAGGCTCATACGCCCAAACAGGACCCCATGCGCCCAAATAATGCCTTAGAATTTCTAAGTGTAGGTCCATGCGCTTGAACAGTAGTTCATGCGCCTAAGTTTTGGGCTGAAATGACTAAGTGTAAGTTTGATGCGCCCAAATAATGCCCATGCGCCCAAAAGGCTCATGCGCCTAAGTGTTAAAGTGGCTAAGTGTAGGCCGATGCGCCTACATAGTTGAGGAACGCCCAAACAGGGTTAATGCGCCCAAATAGTTCCCATGCGCCCAAACACTTAGAAAATATTCTGAATTTTTAGAAAAACCAGAATTGTAGGGTTTGACCCTAGTTTGACCCATGGGCTATGTTTACCCATTTAAGTATGATTATATGGTGGTCTATGGTTATAGTATGTATGATTGATGTATGGTATGTATATGTGTATAATGTGTTATCTTTTAATGGTATTCAAACGTATTTATATTATAATATAAAATACGTTAAATATTATGTTATTACTTTACGTAGTATGACGAATGTATAAAAGAACGTAAAGTATAACGTAATGAAGTGAAAGATAACAAAGATGAAAAGTGAAACGAAATGAAAGAAAGAATTGCTTGCAAGCGAATAGAAAGGAGGTGCACAACCATGTTGTCGTTAGCCCAACTGTGTGCGGTTTAAATAACCCGAAGGATGCAAACATGGTCAATCATTGAGATTGACAGGACCCTTGTGACATGCCCTAGGTGACTGGGTCAGTTTGGTCTAAATGCATACCACAGGCCCAGCATCAGCTTCGTGCATAATGTTCGGGGTATTGTACATTGGTCCGGATGAAAGAGGGAGATGACTTGCCCTAGGTGACTGGGTCAGCTTCGTGCACAATATTCGTGGTCTAGTTGTAGACCACAGGCCCAGCATCAGATTCGTGCATAATGTTCGGGGTATTGTTTATCGATCCGTATGAAAGTAAAAGAATAACGTAATGTAAGAATAAAGTAAGAAAATAAAAGAATGATGTAAAGTACGATACGAAAGTATGAGAATGAAAGTAAGGGATAGAGAAAAGTACGAAACGAAAGAATGTATACGAAAAAGAATGTTAATGAAAAGCATGAAATGAAAATAAGTATATGAAAGCGAATGCTAATGAAAAGAATGGAATGAAAGCATGAATACGATGATGAAAGATAATAATGAAAATATGAAAGAACGAAATAAACAATAAATATTGTTTAAATGTACATATGATGTGTGTTCATATACGAAGGTAAAGGTAATTTATGGAAAGGTATATTTTGTACAAAAAACGCACAAGGTATTTTGATACATATAAAACTAGAACTCACTCATTTACGCTGACTTTTATGCATTTTCAGTTGGTAGGTAAATTGCTGAGGATGATACGAGAATGAAGCTACTCGACTGGGCAAGACTGACATCCATTCACAATTTATAATATTGTTGTTTTGTAATGCAATTAAACAATCTTTTTGTAACTTAAACAATATTATATTGCTTAACAATAGTATTTATTAAAGGTAATGGATGGCTTTTTTTAACTTGATTCCACTGTGCAATTTGTGAAATATGTAATGTTTTATATATATATATTTAAATGCTATAATTGACCAACTATGAGGTCTCCGGGATCGGGGCCTTACATTCTTGCGCGACAACTATCTTTCCACGAGAGAACTCCCCCTCCAAGCGAGAGCTTCGTGTTCTTTCTTTTCCTTAGAAATTTTGGAATGTTACATTTATGACACTAAATGATATGTTTCAATACAGTTACTAATATATTGTTTTGAAAGTACAAATGATCTAAAGTTCTAAACTAAAATTAGAACTCACTAGCAACACTGACTTTTAGTATACATTTCTGGTAAATCTAAGTGCAGCTGAGTTATTAAAGACTAGTATCCCTTTTCAAAGTTTATTTACGTTTTCAGTGTTTGAACAATGATACCAAATGATGTAATAGTTTAGTTGAAAATGACTTGTGTGTTGACTAAATTTTATGATTTCATTGCTTATTTTAATGAAATTTTCAGTTTAAGAATTATGGTTATGTGTATGAAACCACTATAAGGTCGTCTGGAAATGAGGCTTTACTATTATAAGAAAATGTATTCCCCTTTATTGCTTATTTTAATGAAATTTTCAGTTTAAGAATTATGGTTATGTGTATGAAGCCACTATAAGGTTGTGTGGAAATGAGGCTTTACTATTATAAGAAAATGTATTCCCCTGTAGTAGATGTGATAACCCTTAGATATCTAATTAGCCACACAATCTTCGAAGGACTTTAGATGAGATTTATGGATGTTGTCATTGGATATTTGTATAGGACCCTTGAAAATGACATCTACATAAAAATCCCTAAAAGACTAAAAATGCCTGAAGCGTTTAAATTAACACCTCGACATATATGTGCTATAAAACTCAAGAGAACTTTATATGATCTCAAACAATCTGGTCATATATGGTACAATCGACTCGATGAATATCTAAAAAAAGGGTTACAAGACTGATGGAATTAGCCCATCTGTTTTTATAAAAAGATCACTCTATAAAGTCACCATAGTAACAATTCATGTTGATGACATAAAGATTATCGAATTTCCTGAATAACTAGAAAAGACTGCTAAAGTGTTAAAGAGAGAATTTAAAGTGAAAGGACCTTGGCTCAACAAAATTATGTATTGGTCTGTAATTTGAATATCTATGTAATGTTACATTCACCCACCAGTTATACTATATTGAAAAGATGTTAGTTCATTTTAATATGGATAAAGCTCATCCATTCAGTGTAACCATGGTTGTTCGATTGCAAGATGCATACAAAGATCCTTACCTCCCCCGAGAAAATGGTGAAGAAGTACTTGGTCCAGAAGTATCATACTTAGTACAATCGGTGCACTCATGTAGCTTGCAAATAACACAAGACCTGATATTGCATTCTCGATACATGTACTAGCAAGACATAGGTCGAACCAACACGTCGAAATTGGAATGGAATAAACCATATATTTCAATATCTTTGCGAGACATGAGACTTAGGTCCTTTGTACTAAAAAAATAAAAAGTCCCAGCTTAATTATCATATATGTTGATGCTGGATATCTATCAGATCGACATAAAGAGCGGTCACAAACAAGTTATGTATCCAACAATTTCAATTAGATCGATAAAGCAAACACTTACAACAACATAATCAAATCATGCCGAGTTGATTGCATTATATGACGTCGGTCAACAAATGCATGTGGTTGAGATCGATGATTAATCACATATAGTTTGTGATGCGATTATGCGACTTCAACATACTTTTCCAGGAAGTCTAAATAATTGTATTTATTTTTATACTTTATCATAGGGGTGTTCTTCGGGTTTCTGGTTATTCGGGTTATGATAATTGGGTTTTGTTAATATAAATCACCGATACACAAGCCGTATAGCATTTGGTTTAGTCGGGTTAGGTTTCGGGTTACTTAATATATTTAAAACACTTTATAAAAAAACGTATCAGGTTACTTTATATTTATTTTCGACACTTGTCTCACGTTTTGTTATTATCTTTTGTAGATTTGGAAAGACAAATCGTATATCACCTAATTGAAAATCGACGATTTACTTGTAAAAGTAATCAAGCTACAATATTTTAAGAAGGTATTTAATGAATAGGATATTGTACTTTAATAAAAATTCGTAAAATTGTAGTGAGTATGTTAAGATCTTTATACATTTTTGTAATATAACAGTATTTTTGTTGAATGTAATATCATTGGATATTATATGTTTTCTTATGTTGGCGCTGACTGTTTTTATATGTTGAATGTAACATTAGTTTATAGAAATGTTGTTGTTAGTGGCTGGATTATTGTAAAAAACATTATTATTTGGGGTGGTTTTCTAAATAGACTCCAACAATGTTAGGATTTTCGATGGTTAATTTTTGGTTGCAGTCTTTAAACCGCTCCAACTAATGAAAATAACCGCCTCATATAATATTTTTCCTAATTAGAACATTTATTTAATTGTGTGCCCTTGTAATCGAGTTAAAGTAAAATTAATCAATTCCATAAATACCGACATATATCGTTTAGTTCGCGCTAGGAAATCTTTTCTCCGCTCTAGTAATTCATGAGTTGATGCTTACGAAGTCAACAGTCAATAGTTATCCACTTGTTTTTTTTAATAATCTTCAAGATGTTATTATAATATAGTTTTAGTTCCTAAATTATTTCACACGCATTAGCCAATTTGTCAACGGTAACATGCTTCCGTGCACTAGGCATGCTACAGACTCGGCATATTCAACGAAAATATGTCTACATATACTCGGTGAAAACGTTGAAGTTAAAAATATTCAATCCATTATATCGTATCAATGGTGAATTTCTTAGACGCCCTTAAGAGTGAGCCACCATGGCTTAATTTGCGTTCGATCTTTTGTTTTGAAACGTACATTGATGATAATTTGTTATTTCAATGACAGTGATTCATTGTGCTGCAATATTCGAAACTTACACGCTGGTGATGTGGGCCGTGTACTTAACGGACGTTTGGGAACTTGGAATCGCTCATGCTGCTGGTTTGATAAACATCTTGATCGGTATAACAAAAATCATGTCGTTGATCTTTCTATTTCTTATAGATCACAACATCGGTAGCTACCCGCTGCTTGTCATCGCCACCACATCCTCTGCACTGGTTAGCCATAACATAATCCTTAAGTACAAAATTTCATTCATTTATACCCAATCCAACAAAACTAATTGTCTGCAACATATATAATATGCAACTAGTTTTTTTAACTTCTTTCTTCTTTATAATGAATCTGAGTTTTAATTTTCCAGGATAACTTTACATAATATACAATAACCATAATTTCGATGTGTGATATTAAAAGTCACTAAATGTTTTTCTTAACTGCAAATCACGTAACTTAATTATGAATTCGTTTAGTACTTTAAAATATATATATACGAGATGAAGACATCTAATGAAACTTAAGTTACTTGTAGAGAGAATTTTTTAAAAAACCTTTCTGATCGAATGAAATAACTCCTTGGTTGTATTTTGTAAGATAATTTTCCTCTCAGAATGGCAAACTTCGTTAATAATATTTAAAGAGGATATTTGTTTGGGGATAAACTATATGTAATGACCCGATTAAGAATAAATTTCGAAATGAATGTAGCTTTATCTTAAATTGTTAGATCAATCTAGAGCACGTACATACGATATTGTTTATGGGATGTGAGGAATTGGTGAATACTTGGTGCGTGGTTACATTTTTTGGATAGGGAATGGGGTTCCTGTCGATTTCAACACCATCATGGCTTTACAGTATGATGACGGGATCATGTAGTGAATACAAAATGAAATGCATTGATGAGACACAACAATCGTTGTTCTATTTAGCATTAATACTTATAACGATAGGAACATCTGCTCGTGTGGCTACCATGCGAACACTTAACTTCAAAGGCAATATCACTGAACAAGAGTCGATAAAACATTTCGTTACTTCAGAGAGTGCTTCAGTAATTATGAAAGCCAGTTTTCTGGTTCTAACACCATGGTCAATCATTTTCGGGGTTTCATCAGTTTCTAATGTAGTGGCAGTGTTTCTCTTGATGGGTAAATCATGGTCACACAAATTATACATCAATATGCCTGAAAGAAGTCCCCTTACGCGTGTTTTAAAGGTTTTTCTGGCATCTGTTTCGAAGATATCTCTAGACCTCCCATATGAATCAGCTGTTTTCTACCAGGAAATCATAACAGATTGTGTGCCATTACGTCGCAGTTCTAGTCTCAGGTGGTATAACAATCTACAATCTCTTACAAATGTGTCTCCAAATATTGGCCTTTCTTTTGTTGTTTGATTTAAATACGTCATTCTATTAAATTTAGGTTCTTAGAGAAAGCTGCAATTCGCCGTCCAAATGACAAAGGAAGGACTGGTAGGGTGATGCTTTGTAGCCTTCAAGAAGTCGAAGAAGCAAAAACTCTTGTAAGGATGTTACCAGTGGGCGTTATGGTTGTTTTCCTTACGCTAATAAGCTCCATCGGTAGCACTTACTTTCTTCAACAAGCCAAGCGCATGAAACCATTTACTATTTTCAGTGTGGAAGTCACTAATTTGTCATCCCTTGTATGGTTGCATATGACTATAAAGGCCAGATTCCTTGAAGTAGAAACAGAAAACTTAAAACACAATAATGCCTACGAAAACAAGAAATTGTTTCGTTCTAGAACGATGGATGCTATGGTTTACGCAATATTGTGCTGTGTAATAGCTGCATTAGTCGAGAAATCAAGATTAGGCGTGACAAGGAAACACGGTCTAGCTAACAAGCCTGGCGAGATCATCCCAATGACAATTCTTTGGCTGCTTCCACAATTTTACGTACTAGGTTGTTTCGACGCGAGTTTAGAGCGAATTATTCAGATATTCTTGGCTGAAGATACTCCTTTGCCTATGAAAAACTTTAAAGTATTTGTGTTAGAAGGTTTGATTGGGGTTGGGACCATGAGCAACGTGTTGGTTGTGTATTTAGTTGGAAAGATTAGTGAGATCGGAGGGAGACCAAACTGGTTCCAACATGACACAGAAAACAGTCGTTTTGACTTGTTTTATTGGGTGTTAACTGTTTTATGTGTTATTGTTTCTACCATATGGCATCAGGTCACCCGCATATAAATATGTAACGGACATTAGTACGTGGTCGCTCGGGTACGTTAACTTGGTGGATTACAGTTGTTTTTCGCTAATTAAGAAGTTTGTTAAAGTTTAGATAGTAGAAGCAATTTAGTTTTATGTGTATTCAATTTTAACCAATTTGATTTGACTTTTATGTACTTATTAATTTTCATGGTGGGTGTTAGACTAACAATTTAGTGTTTACTATTGTGTGAATCGGAGCTTTGTCGCCTGTTGTTCAAATTTATAACACTTGATTTCGATTACTTGAACAATAGTATTTAATCCGTACATGTTGATAAAAATTATATTGATAACTGTATTTTGAAAAAAAAAATCATCTGAAATGTTGATATAATTTAGCACATTATAACGAAAAATTTAGATTTTATAAATTAACATATTTTTATAATTATAAGAAATGTTAGGACCGTGTACTTACGAAGTACTAACTGATTCAACGTGAAACCAAATCAAATAGTGCGGAATCCTATTTGATTGGCGATCCAATCGGTGAGAACGTAAACCATGATCGATCTAACGATTAAACAACGTTAGAAACAAGTAGAAATCAATCAGGGACGAACTATGAAGTTGGATGGACGAATTAGGACGCTCTGGACGGCTAGGGTATAATAATATTCGAAGTGTTCTCTTTTTCCGCGAATTACGTGGTATTTATAGGTTTCAGTGTACAGTCGTACGACTGAGGCATTACCATGGTTCAGTCATACGACTGAGTCAAGCGACTGATTCATACGCACGACTGAACTCTACAAATGGTTCAGTCATACGACTGAGTCAGTCTTATGACTCAGTCGCACGACTGATTCAGTCATCTGGTTCAGTCGTGCGACTGGTCCATAAGTATGAACGATCACAAGACTAAGTCAAACACATTTCTGAGTCATTATTAACTCAGAACTATGAATAACTACTACAAACCTATATATAATGTTCAATTAAGCGTGTAGTAATAAACGTTATAAGAATACAATATAATCAATAGTAAATAGACATCCAAACATATATCATATTACAATAATACCCTTCTATTACAAATATGTAAGAAATGAAAGACATAAATGTTTAAGTACCATAAATTAGGGACATCATGTATCAACAAACTCCCCCTTGGACCTAGTTTACTCTATTGTCTAACGTTCTTCACATGCTCTTCAAACTTCTTGTACTTATCATCTTTTGAGACTCTAGCATGAATCTTAAATGCAAAACAGAGTCTGATCACGTGCTGAAATTGTAGAGTTTGTACAATATCTTGTGCATCATAGAATAGTGGCCACTTGTATAGAGTATTGATATCGTCTGCCGACAAGTTGTTAAGCCACATCGGGTCAAATACCCTAATCGTCTCAATCTTTCCATCTTGGTTCAGCACAATAACTGATTCGCCCGTCCTTCAATCATAATACCACCATTTGAAATGAGGTGTGAAGTCCTGTGCATTTCCCTTAATGGGATCTTAGACATAGTTCTCGGAGGACTCCACTTCAACACCACCTTTTGTCTTCCAGAAATAGGGTCAACTTCAGTTTTATGTAAACACCTCCTCGGTTGTTGAGGTTTGAAGTTTACCCATATTGTGTGGTATTCCTTCTTCAATTCCTTTTCAAACCATCCTAACATTTTTCTCGGGTTTGCATATAGCAGGTTCAGGCTTGCTAGTCTGTTCAGCTCAAAACTAGGAAGAGTCTTCAGATCATGCGGATGTCAGTAATACTCAATCCCCTTCTCCCTCTTTACAGCATATACGTTTAGATCCTCAAAATATGCCCAGCTGATGATCTTGCCAGATACTTTCTGATGCCTTTTCACTTTATACAGCTTAGTATAGGCATTCTGCTTAGGTGGCTTTCTTTGATTCTTCATCTCAGATAGACAGGCAATCCATTCTGCCTTCCTTTGAGCCACATCAGTATCATCAGCCTGAGCTTTACTTTTTACAAATTCTTTCTCTAAGACCTTATCATTTACCTTGTCAAAAGCTCCACTTATAAATGATTCACCCAAATCTGGAATAGCCTCTCCATTAATATCTGTATACTGAGGATAGTGCTCAGAACTTACATCCTCAACCTCTATCTCATCAACTCCCTGTAACTCCTCATCACTAATGACACCAATTCCAGTCCATCCTCATGGTTCATACTGAGGTTGCCAATCGAGCGACTCAGCCATCCTCATGGTCCATTCGTGCTCTTGAACCATACTCATGTTCCAGTCATGCGATTAGGCCATACTCCTGGTCCAGTCGTGTGATTGAGCCATACTCCTGGTCCAGTCGTGCAATTTAGCCATACTCCTGGTCCAGTCGTACCATTAGGCCATACTCTTATGAATTTGACTTCGTTTGGCTCAGAATTTCACATAGTTATCTTTGATATATGGCATTTTGACCATTGATCATTTCAGACATGATCCTTTTAAGTGAAAACCATTTGATCACCTCAGACATGATCCTTTTAAATGAAAACCATTTGATCACCTCAGACGTGATCATTTTAACTAAAAATCATTTGATCACCTCAGAAATGACCTTTTTATCTTTCAAAAACAACCTTTTCACAGTTAACGTTCGGTTCATTATGTGACTTCACAGAGTTCAGTCTTGTTGCATAGTCCGACATCGACTCAATACAAACACAACTAAAGCAGGTGTTGGATCATGAGGAAGGCTGGTGCAACAAAAACTATTTCACTTAGTCAATTTTGGGTGCTACATTCAAAGGCTTCCGAAGCTAAGTATAAGAACTTCCGAAGGTTGAAGAGTTCTTCCGAAGAGAAGTGAAAGATCAACTTCCGAAGACAAACTCTACTTCCGAAGACAAAGAAGAAGTTCCCAAGCCTCGGAGGAAGCAGTCTTCCGAAGTATAAGTGACTTCGGAAGAAGTTATTCCTCCGAAGGAATTTAACCTTCGGAAGACACTGCTATAAACCAGTTGACATAAGTATGGTGTCTAACATTCCACTGCAGACTTCTGATACAACATGGCTTCTTCCTAAAGAGCCGTGTAGTTGACCATACTTTATTCCACTGATTACTTTTTTATGATAGTACATGTTACTAACCTTAGTTGGTGACAAAAGGTAAGTCAGGGACATGTCCTGACTACCAAATATCAGATAAAATATCCAAGATACCTTAACCTATAGTCTTGTAGTATAGGCTTTTGGTTACAGGTTTCCAGCTGGTATCAAAGTATATCCGGCTGTAGGCAGTATTATATATATAGTTCTCATTGTAACTCATTAGATAGAGATTGTGCTTGCAAGAGTCTTGTAATCCTTTGAGTTGAGAATCAATATATAAAAGTACCTTGAAAATTTACTTCCTGTGTTTATTATTATTTGCTACTTCTTATATTGTGATCAACTCTTTTTAAGACTCTTTCTGAGTGTTGTTCTAGGTGAGTTTGAGAGAAAACCACTTGTTAAGTGACCAATACCAATCCAGCAATTGGTATCAGAGCTTTGTTTGGCTCTTGATTGCGTGATCTAACCATCCAAATCAACTTGTTTTCCACTCCTCCCTACAACCCACTCACTCAAATGGCCGCTCTCATAAAAGCTGATATGGCCCTGAAGATTTTGACACATGGTGCACAAGAATGGAAGGCTTTATCAAGTGTCAAGACTCAAGGATGTGGGACTCCGTTTGTTAATGGTCCTTTCATATCAAGCACTACTTCTGCTACTGGTAATCGTATCATTCCAAAAGATGTGGACGATTACTCAGAAGAAGATAGAAAAAGAATAGAGCTTGATCAAAGGGCTATGACTTCTCTTCAAACTGCTCTTCCAAACTCCATCTACAGAGGCTTCAAGAAATGCAAGACAGCTAAAGACTTATG
>BJCO01779907.1:0-30888 GCA_018326465.1 Flaveria floridana | reverse complement strand
TCTTATTTGGGGGAAATCATGTGATACAATATTCAATCATGATATTCTATTGTTATTTCATTCTAAATTCAATTCAAGACAGGTTATGTTATTACTTGCAACTATGTGAACATACTATGATAAACTGGACGACAGTAAGAACCCTAATTCAGTCAATCAATCAATCCTGGTGTCAATGGTAGATCTACTGGTATGGATAACCCACCCCATATGAATAGACGAGTGGTGATTGTGCCAGAGGCAAATAGTCAATCTATGGTGTATGTGTGCAAGTCTATTATATGCAAGTGTCAAGTCAAGGGGTTTATATTGTGTCGGTTTATCTATATGCTCCGCTATTGTATTATAAGTCTTAACATTTCCTTGTAAATTGGATTATTCTCAATCAAACAATCAATCTAAATGTATATTTAAAACTGTGTTTACTCACCGGCTAATTTTTAGCTGACTCGTTACTTTTCATATGATTTCAGGTTAAGCAAGTTAGTGGACTCCTACATGCTCATTTAAGACCCGGACTTAGTCAAATAAAAAGACATTTGCTATTTGTAACTTCAACTGTTGTATTTGCTTATGTTAAGCTTATGCTATCTTGTAATATGATTTTAATATTATTTCCACTATAGACAACCATGTATTATGAACAATCATCATTCCCTCGTCCGCTCCGATGATTCCGCCGTCGGTCGGGGTGTGACAGAATTGGTATCAGAGCCATGGTTATAGGGAATTAGGTTATTAGAAATGGAATGACCTAGACTATAACTAAGTACCCTTACACATGAGTCCCCACAAGGGTCAGCCTAATAGTAAAATTGGCCCAAGCTTGGGCTTTGGGCGTTCCAAATTTATAGGGCCTCTAATTTTAATGACCCGAACCCAATAGTATATGTGGCCTCCCAAGCCCACAAGATTCACAGCCCTAGAATTCTAAAGCGGTCTGTATTCCTCAATCCTCAACGGCTTATCTTGATCTACTCCTCAACAGGCCAATCGATTGTTTATAATCAGGCCCCTGTGACTTTTCAGTTTCACTTTTCGAGATCATCAAGCATTCAAGTATTCTCGATAATCATCACGCATTCATGCATGATGCATCAGCCTTTAAGCATAGTTGCGAGTAGAAGTCGACCCCTTCAACAGCTGTGACTTTTAGAGATCAATAACGATAATATTAGGTTCAAAATCATTGAATAAATCCTCACTCGCCCAGTCGCCCCTGTCATTTCAAAATAGAAATCAACTATTCAACTTGCGAACCTATGATTTACGACTTTGGAGTTTGGATATTACGATTACGAAGGCTAGAAAGGTTGTGTATCGATTTGTGATTTTGTGCTTAACCGGATATAGTGATTAAGAATGCCAGAACTCAGAAGGGTTGTGTATTGATTTATGACTCTGTGGTAAACTGGATATTACAATTAAGAAGGCTAGAAGGGTTACTGATTTGTGATTCAGTGATTCTGTTGTTGCTTTTCTTGCTGACTAGCTCTCTTCAGGTTAGTTTTCTCGTTCGTTATTCAAGTGATTTATTGATTTATTTATGAATTGGTTAATTGTTTTGTATCTGAATTGGTTATTCATTTTTGTTTTTAGATTAGTTATTTCATTATCTCATTTCTTGAATCTGATTAGGTTACACTACATACTATAACTAGGAATTATAACTTGGTTGCTTAGAATTTATAACAATGTCAAACCGAATCCGTAAGTGTGAATGTGGTACATCAAAAAGGAATAAAAATGCAAAAAGAGAAGCTTTAAATGAATCATTAAAAGGATCAATGTTAAAATACATAACCATTACAACGTCTAATAATAATGAAAACCTTGATAAACCTACAAATAACGATAAAAACTTTAAAAATCTTGATGAAAACCTTGATAAACCTACAAATATTGATGAAAACTTTGAAAATATTGATGAAAACCTTGATGAAAACCTTGATAAACCAACAAATAATGATAAAAACTTTAAAAATCTTGATGAAAACCTTGACTAAGATGAACCTATAAATAGTGATGAACATGTAAATGAGAATCAAAGTAAAAAAATCTTTAAATTATGTTAATGCTAGTCAATGGAATAATATTAATAATAATTTTAGAGATCTACTTAGAAAAAAGTCCGGTTAAAATTTATATGTAACACCCTAAATTTTATTTAAAAGAAGAAAAATAAAAAGTATCTTTCAAGAATGGAAAAGGAACAAAAGTGGAGGGGGCCAAAGTGTACAAAGTACAAAACTTTATTATTTTAAGGATTTAAAAGGTATGGTCACCCACTTAAAGTGGATCTGCTTTTTGGTATCGATTGAAGAAGGAAGAAGAAGAAGAACTCTCGGTTCTAGAGAGAGAATGGAGAAAGAAGCTGCAAAAAGGTGAGTTTTCTTGAGTATATGTTCGGTTTCAACCGAATTCACAAGCGGTTAACCGAATTCTTGGTGTTTTAGAGTTCGTGTTCGAGAATTTCAAGTTGAGCTTGCTTGTGGAAGTGTTTAGTTTGAAGGTTTGCTTCAGGTGAGTTTCTAGAACCCCTTTTTACTGATTTTAAAGTGTTTGGGGCTATTATGCATACCAAGTAAACGTTTTAAAAGAAACCGTGGGTTTACAATTTTATGTTCGAAGATAATGTGTGTATGTATGTTTTAGAGTTTGATTATGGGCAAGAAATTGATGTTAGAAGGTTTTAAGAGCCTTAGTATGTAGATCTGTGTTTGGGTAGTGTTAGAATGGTAATTGGGTATTGCATGTAGCATAGAAAATATTTCAGAAGGTTTCCATGCGCATAGAATGATCCCATGCGCCTAAGTGTGCTCATGCGCCTAAGTGTCCTCATGCGCCTAAGGTCATGCGCCTAAATAGTTCCCATGCGCCCAAGTTGCTAAAACGACTAAATGTTGAGTCATGCGCCCAAATAGTGCTCATGCGCCCAGAGTTGTTCACGCGCCTAAGTGTTGATGCGCCTGAACATGCGTCATGCGCCTGAACAGGCGTCATGCGCCTGCATAGTAGTAAAGTGCCCAAACAGGGCTCATGCGCCCAAATAGTGCCCATGCGCCCAGATTGCTTTACACTTAGAATTTTATGCTCATGCGCCTGAAAAGTCCTATGAACCCATTTTGGACTTAGGATTGTCTAAGTGGTTTTAAGTGGTAGAATGGGGAGGTAGGCCTTGTTATGATGTGATGGTTTATACTTGATGTGTGCATGGTGATGTGGTGATGATTATGATGTGTTTGTGTGTAAGTGATATGTTATCTTTCTTCGTTAAAGAGTTTTCAAAACGTACGTATTATGTTTTGTAATACTTTATGTATGACTTTACGTGGTATGATGTATGAACGAATAAATGAATGAACATAAAGTATTACGTAACGAAGTGAAAGATAATGATAAGGTACGAAACGAACGAATGCGATAAAGTACGAAATGAACGAACACATGAGATAACGAATGATGAGTATGGAAGTGACTGATGATGAGATCTGTGTCGCGTACCCCAGTACTGTGTCAGTCTTCGGACATGAGTCGGGGGTTTGTTTACAGGCCCGACACAGTATCAGTCTTTGGACATGAGTCGGGGGTATTGCATGAGACAAAATGACGTGTGAAGGAGATGAGGTCTTGTTGCATGCTCCGGTACTGTGCCAGTCTTCGGACATGAGTCGGGGGTTTGATTACAGGCCCCAGCACAGTATCAGTCTTCGGACATGAGTCGGTGGTGTTGCATACGAGACGGGATCTTTGTCGCGTATCCCGGTGTTGTGTCAGTCTCCGGACATGAGTCGGGGGTTTGTGTACAGGCCCCGACACAGCATCAGCTTTCGAGCATGAGTCGGGGATACTGCATGAGACAAGATTCGAGTAATGATAAGCAATGAGCGGAGGAATGAACGAATGAATGAACGATGATAAAGATAATAATAATAATTATTATTATTATCAGTATGTATGTATGATGTATGACAACTGACGAACGTAAAATACGAAAAGAAAATAAGAGAAAAAAAGTAAAAGACAGTGTAAAGTATGAACGAACGTATGAATATGAAAGTAAATAAAAGAATGAAAACGTTGAAAGTATGAAAGAGCGAAACAAATGAAGAATGCAGAATGAGTGTATGTATGATGTATGACCACGGATGAATGTAAAGACTAGTTTTTAAAGGAAGTAAAGTATTTTATTATAAAAACTAGAACTCACTCAGCGTCGTTGACTTTTTGTATGCATGATAGTTGACAGGTATTATGTTGATGCTGAGTAGTTACAGGCATGGATGCATAAGCTACTGGGAGTATTTTGAGGATGGCATCCATATTTTTGACGTGTCATTGTATTTTAATATGAAAATGATTATTGTAATGTAATGAAATAATATGTTTTAATTATTAATGAAAGTTTATAAATTCCGCTGCAAGAGTAATGTATGTTTTAAAACGTATAATGTGCGATGATTGTCTACTGGGAGTTGACCGGGAACGGGTTTATAATGATAAATTTTCAAAAAAGGAATTTTCAAGAAGTTTTAATAATTCTTTTTATATGAAAAAGTTACCTAATGGAGAAAAATATGAAAGATAATGGTTGATTTACTCTATAGAGCTTGATAGAGCATTTTGTTTTTATTGTAAGTTATTTAACGTAAATCAATGTGCAAGTAAGTTAGCAAATGAAGGTAGTAACGATTGGAGAAAATTTTATTCTAAACTAAAAGAACATGGAAGAAGTAATATACATGTTATGAATATGAGAACATGGATGGATCTAGAGATAAGATTGGTAAAAAATAAGACAATTGATAAAAATATTCAAGATCAAATAAATAAAGATAGGGAGCATTGGAAAAATGTATTAAAAAGAATTATTGTTATTGTGAAGAAACTTAGTAAAAAAATGAATCATTTCATGGGAGTAAGAAAAACTTTTTAAAGAAAACAATGGTAACTTTTTAGGTGATATTGAGTGATTGCAGAATTTGATCCGGTAATGCAAGATTATGTTGGACATATAAAAAATAATGAAATTTATAATCATTACCTTGGACACAATATGCAAAATAAACTAATTAGCTTATTAGCAAATGAAATCAAAACAAAAACTATTAGTGAAGTTAAGAAAGCTAAATATTTTTCAATTATATAAGATTGCACTCCCGATACAAGTCACAAAGAACAAATGTCCATTATGTTATGATGTTTAGATATGTCATCAACCCCAATACAAGTTAAAAAATACTTTCTAAAATTTTTAATATTAAATGATATAACCGGTAAGGGTATTTTTGATATTGTTATTAAAGAAATTAATAAGATAGGACTTGATTTAGATGACACTAGATGACAATGTAATGATATTGGATCAAATATGAAAGGAAAACATCAAGGAGTACAAAGACGATTATTGGATATTAACCCTAGAGTCTTTTACACACCATGTGGTTGTCATAGTTTAAATTTAGTAATTAATGACATGGCTAGTTGTTGTAGATACGCTAAGGATTTTTTTTGGAATAACACAACATATTTATTCAATGTTTTCATCATCCACTAAAAGATATGATATATTACAAAATCATATACCTAAGCTAACTCTAAAATTATTATATTAAACATGTTGGGAAAGTCGAATAGAAAGTGTTAAAGTAATTTGATTTCAAGCTCCACAATTAAAAGAAGCTTTATTGGACTTATATGATAAGGTTGATGATGCTAAACTTCAAAGTGAGGTTAAAACCTTAATTATGAATGAGTTTGATAGTTTTATTAGAAATGGTTATTTGGTATGACATTTTATATGCTATTAACATTGTTAGTAAACCTTTACAAGCAAAAGACATACATATTGATGATACTATAAATCAACTAGATGGACTTATTTGTTTTTTTAAGAAGTATAGAGACGAGGGATTTGAAAAAGCTATGATTGTAACTAAAGAAATTGCTTTAAAGATGAATCTAGAACCTGTTTTTTAAACGACTTATTCATAGAAATAAAAAGTTTGATGAAAATGTTGATAATGAAACCATAAAAACACCAATTGGAAGTTTAGAACCGATTACTTATTATACATAGTAGATCAAGCCATTTCTCACTTAAAAGTAGATTTGATCAATTTAAAGAGTTCGAAACTATGTTTTGGTTTTTTCTTTAGTATAAAAAAGTTAAAATCCGTCGATGAAGAAAATTAAAAAAAGAAATGTATTTTTTATGAAAATACTTTAAAACATAATGATAACGTAGATGTTGAAAGTGTGGATCTATTTCAAGAATTAAAAATGTTAAGAGAATTTATAGACATAGAATTCGACATAATGATTGATATACTAAATTATATTAAAAATTTAACTCTTTTTCAAATGCATTTATTGTCTACCAAGTTATTTTAACAATTCCCGTAACTATTGCTTCAGCGCAACGTAGCTTTTTCAGATTAAAACTTATAAAAAATTATTTACGATCTACTATGTCACAAGAAATATTAAACGGTTTAGATCTTTTGTCGATTGAAAAAGAATTTTTAAAAGAATTTGATTACGTAGAATTCACTAAAGATTTTGCATAAAAAAAAGCTAGAAAAATAAACTTAATCTAACTATAATTATACAAACACTATAAATAACTTTAAAAAAAAAAATTTAACCCCGCCAATTATAAACTTATTAGTTTATTATTGTCGGTCTCAAGTCCGGATAAAGAAGTAGGGTTTATATCAATATTCTTTTGAGGGCCTCATCTTTTTTGTTCTCTTTGGGCCTTCAAAAACGTTAAGCCGACCCTGATCGCCACATCTATCACCGGATGTGGCAAGAGTCGAGAGTGATACACCATTCCCGGCTTATTTTACTTGTATTGTTTGCTCATGGGGACCAGGTGCCAATGTTATTACAACCTGATCGGACCGACCGGTCCGACCTGTTCAACCGAGGATCGGTCAGGTGTCCGGTCCGGTCTGTTATGGTTCGTTTTTGTCAGGTCGAACCGGCCGGTTTGTCCCGAACCGGTGGTCGGACCGGGAAACCGGACCGGTTCGGACCGGATTTTGTTTTTTTTATTTTTATGGGTAAAAACGGGGTGTTGAACCATAAACTAGTGTGTTAGATATACAAATATAATTAAGTTTTATATATAACTATAAAATGCATTTATAAATCATATATAAATTACTTATATTTGTTATATATATAACTATATATAATATACTATATATATAATTATGATGTCATCCGGTTATTAAATCCGGTTCGACCGGTCCGACCACCAAACCAGTAAGGCGTCCGGTTCAACGTCCGATCCGGTTCTGAAATCATTGTCAGGTGCAACTTGATGAGATGTTTAGCAGTAGGGCTGTTCAAAAAGCTCGACGCTCGAAACTCGCTCGAACTCGTTCGAAAAATGCTCAGAATTTTGCTCGTTTGATTTTGGCTCGGTTTTAAAACGAACCGAGCTTTAAGACGAACCGAGCACGAGCAAAGGTAAGCTCGCTCGGCGCTTGTTCGGTTTCACTCGAATTATTTATAATTAAGTTTTTATATATTATATATGTTAATTTATTTAATTGTATTTCTATTTTATTTATTCAATAAAAAAACAAAAACCTTAATCATAAATAGTTTAGATTAATTGGTCAATTAAGCTAAGTTAAGGGGGGTGTTGAGTAATTATCTAAAATATATATACATATTTTATGAAACCATAACCCTAAGCCCCCACTTCCGTCGACCACCACCGTGTGACCCTCTCCCCTATTTGTGAACTGCCCCAACAGTGAGCCTCCTGCCGTCGTGCCTCTCGTTTCCGAATTTGACAGCCCCTCGCCCGCCGTGGAAACCAGCTGCAACCAAGATCCCCGTAAACCCGTTCAAAGGTTAGACTTGTAATCGTTTGTTGTCATTTCATTCTGTTGTTGCGGTCACGTTCGGGTTCTGTTGGCGAAACATGTGTGTATGCTACTGTAATGTGTAGGTATGTACGAATTCGATGCGTGTGCGTGACAGTGTGCATGGGTGGTACTCTGTGTATGGGGGTGTGTATTCGAACCGAGCGAAACCGAGCAAAACCACGCGCTCGGTTGTAAACCGAACCGAGTTCGAGCAAGATGTTTGCGCTCGAATTTGTAAATTCGAACCGAACCGAGCGGCTCGGTTTGAAAATGAACCGAGTTTGAGCGAGCCTGCGTTCGGTTCGGTTCGTTTCGTGAACAACCCTATTTAGCAGAGTATTTTGTTTCATATTATCATCGGCATGAGCGAGGAGCGGTGTACACCGGCGCTTACATCACGTTGATTGTTCGAGCCTTTAGTTATCTCCCTAGACATCTTGGTGGAATATCAAGCAAGTGAGATTAGATAGTCGTACGTTGTTTGGCATAAGTATTATACGCTAGTTTCTGGGCGGCATACGATTCACTATTTGACCCGGGGAGATCTGGCAGCTTGCACCCTTTAGCAGGTCGACGTTGATGATCCGTAGCAGCAGGAGCATCCACCGCATGACTAGCCGGCGCATGACCGACCGCCACCACCACATCAGCCACTACCTTGGCAACAATGTCATTGACACATTTACATAGATGCGAGGCTGTCTGCACATATGCAGACATCTATGTAGGTGGTTGCTGTGAGTTTACGAGAGCATGGTCGTCAGCTCGATCGAGTAAGGATCTTATGGATTGGCACTTTCAGCTCGAGATTTCGCGAGCACGTGATGTTGGTATTAATCCTTAGGATTTGCCACCACCTCAACATTACTCAGACTCAGCCGTAGTTTTTGTATTATTATTAGAATTGTAACTTTTATGTTGTTATGTTTTAAATAAACTTTTTTGTTTATATTATTTTTTGTTTATATTATAGATCGTTCAGTTAAATTATAAATGTTTGTATTATATGTTTTGTTGTTTAGTTAAATTACAAAAATAAGTAAAAATATTAAAAAAGATGTTAAAATAACATAAAACCATTCGATTTATAATTATTTATATATTCGTCGGTTCGTGAAAATTATTTGTATATTTATAACATAACATAAATAATAACATAACATAGAACTAGTCGACGTAAACTTATTTGTATATTTATAACAAAAAATATGTAAAAATAACAAAAAAATACAAACTTTAACCTATACATGATGTATGAACCCATACACCAGGTCTCACATGCGTATGGGATCATAAGTTTGGAAATAAAAATTAAAGCCATACATGGCGTATGTGTCCATACGCCGCGTATGGGCTCCAACTGACATCGATGTGACAACCTCGTACGACAGAATGATTGTCGGGGAATATTTTAACCTTATACGTCGCGTACGGACACATACGCGACGTATAGGGTGCCGGGTTGCTGATTTAAAAAGTGGAGGGTGTCTATATATCCACTCACATTAAAGTACACTGGTTTAAAATCTCTAATTGAATAATTTAAAGGGAAGGAAGAACAAATATGTAAATTCTGTTGTGAAAATGCAAATGAAACTCAGACCAAACGATAGTATTTTATATTTTGAAAATTGCTACAACATTTAGTTGAAACGACGCAACTCTTGTAAAAAAGTATGTCAATTGATAGTTAAAATGCTTTGCAGTTATTCAATTAGCATTGATAGTATTTTTACCAATTACTGCATATTACCCAACTTGATGCATGATGAATAGTTAAATCTACGTATCTCCCCACTACTGATAGTAGTAGTTGATGATAGCCTAAGTTACTAGTGATCGTAGTTACTACTTACTACTAACAACATACTTGTTGCTAAACATAAATGCTACTCATGGACCAATAGCTTAAGCTTGGTTAATACAAACGAACCAAGCAACCATACCATATCAAAATCAATTTACAATGGCTTTTTAACATATTGATCAAACTTCCATGCCAATGTAAGTTTTATATAGTTAATACATTCTTTATAATTACAAATATGTAACTCTAATGCTAAACATATGTAATTTATTTTTTACAAATAGATGGAGTTTTCCAAAGTCTTTTCGTTCATATACATATGCGTAGTCTTTCAATAACAATCTAAGGTCTTGCGGTGAAACATTAACACCATAGGTGTTAATGGCTGAGTTGGCCCTTATGGGTGTTGCGAATCACTTCCACCCGACATGCAGGGCATTAAAGGGGGTGGTTGTGAGTGGATTAAAATTATGATAGATTTCTCTACACACAATCAATTTATATTTGATTTTATATTAGATTGAGGGGCGTGAACGGGGGTGCGACCATTTCCCTGGTAGTGAGGTTGAGTGAAAGGGGTGATGTGACGCCTACGTGGAGTGAAGGGACGTGACAACACACCCAATGCCTAAGTGTATTCATCATAGGTGTTTAGTGGTATACATTTAAATTTTCTATTTTGTCAATTTACATATACGTAACTTCATATATATAATTATACAGCAATAATGAAGTTTACAAAATTGGACAGCTGTTGTATACAAGAGCCAGACAGTCAAGTAAATGCACTTACAATCGGTCTGAAGAGCGAGCCATATATGCTTTTAATCTACACAACGAAATTGTCAACCATATGTTGTATGACATCAGCACCATCAGAATTCATCCAGGGGGTGTTTACCTGCGCTCGTTAATATCCAAAGAAAGACTCAGACATAATACAGCATACTACCAGCAGTATGCTGCAGCCACATGACAACACTATGCGCGTATGGTTCAAATCTCAGGAAACACTTTTGAATGTTCACTAATTGTTCACAAAATAGAGAATAATGATCTTACATAATATGGATTATACAATTTGAGTTAAAAGAATACAGAAAGGAACTATGCTTTGTATCTGTGTGCTATCTATCATGTCCAAAAATGTTAATTCTGCAGTCAAAAGTTGCTTATCAAATTCTAAAATTTATTTGGATGCTATTCTAGTATTTTAGCTCCAATTCATGATATTATTGGTTATCCTTATTGATACTTATCAATTCTTTCTGTATTTGATTAAGATAGTTGATATCAAATACAAAGTCAAACTAGTTTGTTTGACCTCAAAAGTCAAGTTGCTCACCTCTTGTAATCCATATCTACCAAGTGAGACCAGATTTTGCCTAAAGTCTTTAAATTCTTTGCGCAATTGAAAAGTGAATCTGATTTCTAATCCAATCTAGTGACAGAAGGATATGTGATGGTTCATGAAATACTAAATTGAATAAATTATTATTTAACTGGGAAACAATATATTATGAATCTGAATTTTGATAATAGATATTCAAATGCTAAGAAAAATATGCAATTTATTGAAATGAAGTATGGGTGGGTCATAGTTGCCTGGATGGTGTTGTGTGCAAGGTATCTCTGTTTACTTCCTTTAAAGCTGACATCAACCCGTTCCCAGCATAATTTACTTAATCCTCTAATCATCGTCTCTGCAATTGAAAATGACAGGAGTCAAACAATAAAATATTAGAACTTAGAGCAACATCTCATATATATTTAACAAAGACTATAAATAAGTGGTTTACAATAAAATCTCTCGAGAGCGACTGTGTGTACAGATGTGTGAATTTCTAAGATGACATGGACCTAACACGAAATTCGCGTGTTTGGGTCAAGTATAAACAAGTTTGAGTCGGTTTCGGGAACTTGTTTAGCTACACAAGGCGTGTTCATGTTAACCCGACAGGTCGGCAGATTCACCTGTTTAACCGTTTTCTTTTTCCTTTTTAAATATGTTTTATATCATTAACTAAATTGGTTGGGTGTTTTATTTATTCCGAAATAAAAAATGTCAGAGAGATATTGACATACGATTTGGTAACTAAATTATAATATACCAAATTGTATTTTTTTTGTTGTAAAATAGTAATTATAAAGTACTAATAAGTGAAAAAAAAAAATACAAATTTAAGATTCAGGTTGAACGTGTTGAGTTAGTGTCAACCAGTGAATTTTTGTGTTATGTTCGGGTTCATATGTCTGATACATTTTTCGGGTTCTGGTTGGGCACCGCAAACTACGACACAAACCTGTTTAGCACCCTTTAACAGGCCTCCTAGGCTTTGCATAGACTAGGAAAAGAAGACTTTGTAGAGAGCACTTCCTTTTCGCAAACAGATTGTAACATGCTAGTCTAGAGGTGGTAAAATGGGTGGGATGGGCAATGGGTCAAATTGGGTTCTTTTACAATAGGTAAGGTTGGCTTGCAAACATTATTTTGGCCGTTTTTAATTTTTGATAAAAAAACCAACGAGTTAATATGATTACAAAAATTTCATCCTCAAGTAAAAGGCTTTGGAGGTATCACATATAATACCATCCACAACACCCTAACCGAAACCAATATCAGGTGAGCCAAATAGCCTTCAAATTAACAAAAACCATGGTGGGAAAATATTTGCAGCCCACAACCAAATACTTTTAAGTTTCAACAGGAGATTTTCCACACATCTGTCACAGTGAGTTGAATATTCGAATAACATTAACTGGGTACCTTCCATGGTGACAGTCTTAGTCTTGTGACTATTAGCTTGTTGATCTACAGAGCCTTCTTGCTTTGGTGTATTTACTGCACCTTCCTTCAGAATATGGGGATATCTACCACTTCTTGCAAGATTCTTACGCTAAAATGAAAAACATAGTCAGATGCACTGCAAATGTTATCTACTGAATATTATCTGTTTTACCTTAGGTAGCTCTCTTCGATGACGAATTGATGATGTGCTCCATCCCACAAGATCTGAGTACAGTGTTGAGTTAAGAAAAAGGGTCATGCATGTTTGCATGCAAAATCTAAGGGGGTGTTTGGACTTTGGTTCATGGAATATGTTGGAATTAGAATCTAGAATTCAAAGGATAACGTGTTTGGTTTAACTAATTTATTCATCAGTTTATTTAGTACTTCAAGAACAATAGAGGTTATACTAGAGGCAGTAGATATAGGATACGATCAGAAAGGACATTTGCATAAGCAACACGGCGCTTGAAGGACTGCAAAGCAGATCTACAAAATCAGGCAAGAAAGTAAGGTGAAATTTGGAAGTACATGTCAAGCAATTCATGCAAAATAATCTTTATAAACTGACATGAACTTTAGGTCTTCAGTATCATTGGCCATCTGAACCAACAGAGGGGGCTGTCCATCTATCTTATCTTTCAGATACACATGCCTCCCTGTTCTTCTAAGCAACCCTGATGTGTGGTACCCTAGTTTTTCAAGGCTTCTAATTCCACAGAACATCGGAACCTGAGACCATTGACAGTTACAACTTATGAAATGTTAGCCTAATTTGGATGGGGATGGAGATAAAAAGGAAGATGCTGATTTTTTGGAGTCTGAATTATTTTTTGGTTTTGATTATTTAGTGATTACCTTTATTTATGATAAAATAACATAATTTATTTAATTTGATTGTTTCCTAGTATGTAGGAATTTTGAATTTTGAGTCAATTAAGGTTAGGGGTCTAAGTTTATATTAGTATAAATAGGATATCAATGTAATTGATTTTAGTGTGGGTTTTTTTCAATAATCAATCAAAGTCTAATGCAGGGATGCTTTCAAAAACCCTCCACCGTTTTTTTTTCCACTGCAGGATACCTTTCAATTGGTATCAGAGCTTGGTTTCAAGGGAAATCAAACCCATCATCTTGACCCAAAGGACTGGATCAAGAGCAAAGGACTGCAATCAATGGCAGAGAAACAGATTGTACCTGTGAAGGAAGGAGGTACGATGACCTTTCAATGTCCCATATTGAACTCCACAAATTATACAATATGGGCAGTGAAGATCAAGGCGATTTTCAATGTTCAAGGAGTCTGGGAGGCGATCGAACCAGGTGTGGATGTTGATCCATAGAAGGATAATATGGTGATAGCTTACTTGTATCAAGCAATGCCAGAAGAACACGTTTTGCAGGTTGCTCAATACACCCATGCAAAGCAGATTTGGAATGCAATAAAGGTACGTTTTATTGGCGCAGATAGGGTCAAAAAGGCTAGGCTACAAACTCTAAGGAACGAGTTCGAAGCCCTGAAGATGAAGGATGGGGAATCTATTGATGATTTTGCAGGAAGAATGAGTGGATTGGTTTCCAAAGCTAACAGCCTTGGAAAGACATATGATGATGCAACACTGGTCAGGAAACTCCTTGACTCAGTACTTGAACGGTTCATAGCCATTGTCGCATCAATCGAATAGTTCGCAGATCTAGATACCATGCTGTTTTCGGAAGCAATCGGTAGACTAAAAGCATTTGAAGAAAGGCTTCGTGCAAAAGATTCGGTGACCAACACAAGGAACAACCAGTTGCTATTGACTCATGACGAGTGGAAGGCTCGCAACAAAGGTGGTAATAAGGACCACAACAAAGGTGGTGGTCGTGGTACGAATAATCATAGTCGTGGCATGACTAATCATAGTCGTGGCAGATGTTAATGCTGTGATAGAGACAAGGGGAGTTGGGGTGATTCGCCTGTAAATCGTAAACAAGACATTTCAAAAATCAAGTGTTTTAAATGTGAAGAATACGGACACTATGCAAGCGAGATTCCAAATCAAAACTGGAAAGGTGCAAGGCTGAAAAATGAAGTACACCTGACTCAAGAAGAAGAAGATGAACCAGCCCTGTTGTTAACCATGTTCGACCAACAGGAAGATCCAGATATGAAAGATGATTCTGTGTGGAATTTTTCTAATGAAATCGATGAGAACATAGATGAGGATGAAACAGAATTAGAAAAGATGAGCGTGCAATTACGGGATCTACTAGGAATCAGTAACACTGGTTGAAGAGATCCGAATCCAAATTAGGGGGTGATTGTTAGCCTAATTTGGATTGGGCGTACCTGGTGCTGCAAAGAGCTCCCGCGTTTTCGCAGGGTCCAGGGAGGGTCCGTCCCATTTAAGGAAGATGCTGATTTTTTGGAGTCTGAATTATTTTTTGGTTTTGATTACTTAGTGATTACCTTTATTTATGTTAAGATATCATAATTTATTTAATTTGATTGTTTCCTAGTATGTAGGAATTTTGAATTTTGAGTCAATTAAGCTTAGGGGTCTAAGTTTAGACTAGTATAAATAGGATATCAATGTAATTGATTTTAGTGTGGGTTTTTTTCAATAATCAATCAAAGTCTAAAGCAGGGCTGCTTTCAAAAACCCTCCACTGTTTTTTTTCAAACTGCAGGATACCTTTCATGAAATCAGGAATTATGAGGGATATTCTTAATGATAAATGTGAATAAAATGTAATAAGATTACTTTCTCTATACCAATTTGATGTTTAGATTACCTGTCTGTGACCTCTTGAACCAAGATGTGGAGTCGCGATAGTAATAAAGTTGATAGGTTCCAATCCGGCAATTTTTCCATTAGAGTTACGTTCTGAGCATAAGTTTACTTGTGTAATTGATTTTTCTAATTTTTCCATGGGTTCACAGATTCCATTTCCTTGACATGATTGACTTGTGCAATCCTGTGTGTAGAGCTTAGCAATAGCATATCTTGCTATTAGGCCACCAAGTGAGTGACCTATAAAAGAAATCTTGTGAAGATTAGGATGATGTTGTATCACAGATAACACCTGCAAAACCAACACTTTTGATTGATGAGATGCCAACACTATCTGCGAATCCTTAAGGAGGTTATCCAGACAGCTTTTGGAACACACCAACCTCATCTGCTAATCTGGTTCCCATCACGTCAACACCATCAAGTGTCGCCAATGCAGAGTTGCATTTGCTACCTGTGTTTAGTGTTTACCATATTGATCAAGAACATATGGTATTGTGATAAAGCATGGAACACTTTAAACAAAGATCAACAGCAATTAAAAAGTCTGGGTCTGTCGACTGATGTCCATCAAATTATATGATACCATCCAATATGAAAATTTAAAGCCCATAACTGGCATATTTCATAGTTTTTAGTTAATGAAACCATGAGAAACGGTGAAATTTTGGTTCTAATTTTTTTACGTGATCCAAGTTAATATCTTCACAGACAAATCCAGTTCAGAAAGGCTTTGTTTGGTGCAGATATGAAAATTTATCTTTCTGCGGACCTTTTTCACTATTTCATTGATTATCTAAGCCATGTAAGAATCTAAGAAACTATAAATCATTAAACAAATATGAAATATGAACCTGCTAAAGTAAGGAGCAGGGGTAGAAAGACTTACAGTGAACAATAAGATCATTTGGATACTTCTTTAAAAATTGTTTTGCAGCAAATCTCCAGTTTTTAGCACTGCAAGAATGTAAATCATCAGGTAAAAGCATCATGAGTGTATTTAAGATTATTATAAGAAGACAAGCCAAAGACAGAATCATAAATTTCTGAACCATACAGCACTGTATACGGCACACTACACGTTACTTATATCCTGCTTTTCTCTGGAAACTTAATAATAGCTCACATCATAACAGCCATCTCCATTCTCCACTTGGAAACTTAAACGTACTGCCACCCTTCCATGAACATTTCACATTATGGCTAGGAGTTATAGTCAAGGTGGCATCTTAATTCATTCTACAAAACTCCCATTGTATGATAAGTTCTGCACAATTGCGTGTGCACTTATTTGGAGATAAGTCCATTGTTGAATTGTGGAGACTCGTAGTTTCCACACGAACTTGATCACCACCACTACAGCGGGAGTCAAGGTCGCAATGCCTACATTAGAATTATAGGCTTGGCCTGTATGGAATTTATCCCCAGGTTATGCAAGTTGGTTGAAGGCAGGAGAACATGGCATTTACCCTAATCCAATCTATATATACAACATGTATGTAATTCTAAACCAATAACAAAACAAAATCACATCAATTAGCAAATCACATAGATACATGCGTACAGTTTGCAGTTTGATCGCGCTTTTACACTTATTCATATGGAACTACAGTTTACTCAACACACAGGGTAGATTGAAGATAGACAAATTGAAAAATATTCACCAAAGATCAACTAAAATTATTCTAAAACATTCATATGAACTCAAATTTGCATATCCAGATCACTAATTTTGAAATCTAAACCTAAAATGCGCTTCAAGCAAACGTTAATCCTCAGCTGTTTTCACCACACTCACAATCAACACAACAAAATGCACTCAACACTTGTTCACAACCAACGATCAATCAACAAAACTCAAAACATCAACAACACAACATACATACAAATTAACTACTAACCTCCCAATCAGTCCATTAACCATCACAACAAGGTGTGTCGGAGAGCGCCTTTTATCATCCGAAGCCGATTGGATATCAACGTTACCGTCAGCGTCAACTTCCTCAACCGTCGGGTATCCATAATCCAACGATCTACAGCAACTGAATCTCCTCACAATCAACGATCTTCTACTTCTTCTTGTTCCATTCATCTTCACCTCCTTCTTCACAGCATCTGATCCATTGACAATCACACGACCATTTGCCTCCAAATTCCTCGGTGACTCCATTGATTTCATCAACTAAAAGCAACAAATTGAATGTAGTGAGGTTAATTAGGAGTTTTGGAGCTTAATTATGGTGGTTAGTTAGGTCGGAGGTAGGACCGGCGGTGGACCGGTGGTGGACCGGCGGTGGGTGACGTAATTTGACTGATGGAGGGGGAAATTACCATTTTAGGTGGGAATGTGTGAGATTTGTCGTGGAGTTTGTGGGTAAAAATGGAATGATTTTGCGCCGCCGTGGGACGGCGGAGGAACGTGGGTTGACATGTTCAAATATTTTAAACAATAATATTATATTATTATTCAAATGGGTTTCGAGAAGGAGACGACTAGTATATGCGTAAAGAAAACTTTAAATCACTTTGCGTTGATTATAAATTAGAAAATACAATTAAAAGCTTATAGTTTAAAAAATGGATTGAAACCACTAAAACCTATGATATGAGAGAGTTGCCACTCCCCGAGTAGGGTTGATCACAAATCGGATCCAATAGAACGAAGACTCACTCGAACTTGGTTTGTTTACAAACCGAGCCGATTGGTTCGGTTCGAATTTAAGAAATCGAATGAAAAATGTTCGCTCGAACTCCGTCCATTTTATAACTGAGTGCTCGATTTGGTTTATAACCGAGTGCTCGGTTCTGCTTCGTTTGGTTCAGTTTCATATTATAATTTAGTACACAACTAATCTTTCATTTAAGATTTCCAAGTTCCAACTCAAACTTAACTATGTAGTAAAAGAAAACATATAAAAATAAGTTTAACAAAATAGAAATCTTAAATACAAATAAAGTTTTAACTCAAGCTCGAATAAGTCACGGTAAAATCCTCGTCCACCACCTCCATTGCGACCATTTCCAAGTCCACCATACCTAATTTTCTTCTTTGACCATCTAATAAACTTACCAATACACTACAAACATCAACCTGCTTCAAAGTTTAAACAAATATATAAAATTCAAAAAATGATGTTTAAAAAAAATGAAAGGGACCAAGGTTAAAGTTTATAATAATTAGAATTATAATGTATAAAACACTAAATAAATAAACTAACATAGTACGTACATACATACATACATACACACATACATACATACATACATACATACATACATACATACATACATACATACATACATACATACATACACACACACATACGTACACACACATACGTACACACATAATACGTACCTACGTACGTACGTACCTACCTACGTACGTTCCTACGTACGTACCTACGTACGTACCTACGTACGTACCTACGTACGTACCTACGTACGTACATAAGTACGTACATACCTACGTACATACATACATACATATATAAAGATTATATTCAAAAACAATTCAAGCGAAACCGAGTGAGCTTACCTTCGCTCATGCTCGGTTCATTTACAAATCGAACCAATCCGCTCGGCTCGTTTACAACCAAACCAAAATCAAACGAGCAACTTTTCAAGCTTTTTCGAATGAGTTCTGAGCGAGTTTCGAGTGTCGAGCTCTTTGAATAGCCCTATCTCCAAGTACATGATCGACGATAGGAGTTCGTGGAGGAGTAGGATTAAGGTTAAAGACTTTTAGCAGAGAAATGTACATTTTAATATGTTTTAGCATACTTGATACTTAGGTACGTGTACTTTTGCTTGCCTTTGTATGGCATGCCTTGTTGTGGCCCTACGGTTATATACTTTTAGAGAAACCTGGTACCTACCCATTTAGGTGTGTGTATCATATATGTTGCTTAGGTAGGACACTTGTTTGATTTTCATACCTTCCCTTGGATTGATTCTACACTTTTGTTCTCTTTTGGTCTATATTGAGGACCTTGTATAGAGACTCTTATGTCATTTAGTTTAGTTATGGATTTTCATGTACTTACACATCTGCTCACTTATCATAGATGTACTTGTGCATGTATATGATAGCTTTTTTATGCGAGCTTAATATATGTTGATGTCTGTGTATAATTACCTTATTATGGTTATTTTGTTGTTATCTTATTGTTCTCGTATCTTTGTATACTACATCACTACACCCAAAGCGACCTATAGCAACGACATATGTCGTCCCTAAAAGTAAACTTTGTCGTTGCTATTAATATTAAGGACAACATGTCATCGCTACTAGTTAGTTTCAATAGGTTCGTCCTTGTAGGTCAAATTTGTCGTCGTAATAGAGATTTGTTGCTATAGGTTTTCTATAGCAACTACATGACGTTGCTATAGTTTAGTGTCTATAGTATATTCCCAAATCAAAATAAAGAAAATAGAAAATACCTAATGTGACGATCTTTTTCCACGAGTAGTCGTCCTTATAGATATTATAATTTTAATTTACATTTATTTTTATTAATAAAGTCTGGGCTATAAAGATCAAATACAGGGATGACATAGACTCTGCATAAAAATTATGGATTTTCCAGAAGCTGTTGTTTTCCAGGTTCATTTCCAGAACCCACACTGAACCTGATTTCAAGATTCATTTTTCGTGTCTACATTTGTTCCAAAAACACATACCTTTGCCTCCCTTAGCTTGCTTTTAGGCATGACATTCAAAATAAAACATTCATTAAAAACATACACATAATACATAAGTTTGTCTAACAACATTCAATAGTCTTGGTTACACAAATGAAAGTAATACTTGTTCTACACATCACCAACGTCTTCGTCCTCGTCTTCCTCGTTTCTTCCTTTCCTTTTTTAAGTTGGAAAACCTCCTCTCGCAATTTCTTTAACTCTTATTCCAATTGGGCGAAACGATCATCATTAGCGGAAGATGACACGCTAGTACTTGAACGAGCGAAAGGTGATGGATTTTTAACTTGTTGCCAAACACCATTAGTAAACCCGCGCCTCTCTCCCAACACATTTTTTAGACATTTCATCTCATCTATGGGCTCTCCTTCTTCGGCCATACTTTTCATTCAATTATATTCTTTTTGAATTAATTCCTTCATTAAACAAGAAAAAAAACATTAATACCTTAATATTTTACTAAAACGGTAACAAAACAGCTATAACATGAGACCAACCAGCCTTGATACACTCCATATATATTAGGATACTATAATTCATCCGGGTAACCCATTTAGACTAAAGGTTCATACTTAAAGTATATGTCGCGCGTTAGGGTCATTTTGACCCAAATTAAAACTACATCATTTAAATTTATTCGACTTTTAGTTTAAACGGGTCTAAATGACCCGAACACACTTTGATACATGATCGTGTGCCGATAATTCAGTGTTTAATTAACTTAAATGCTTGATTTTACATCATTATTATGGTGGAACGAGTTCAAGTTGTTTGTGTTTTAAATTATAGGTGTTTGGAGTTAAAGGAGGCTTATTTTAGACCAAAAGATGCAAAACGGGAAACTGGAACTAAGATGGGTGAAACATGAAAAGTATGGAAGAAGCGGGATGGAAATCGGAGCCCGAGAAGTGAAGAAATGCAAAAACCTAAGGTTCAAGACCATGGTAACTTAAAATGGGTATAACTTGGACTAGAAAAAGAGTTACGGGGCCCACGACCTATCAACAGAAAACTCGTGAAAAGTTACATGTGAAACAATTAAGAAAAAAGTGCAGGGAGGCCGTAAGCTACGGCCTTAGACCGTAACTTACGGCCATGTGCTGAGGCCGTCTGTGAACCCCGTAACGTAGAAGGTTTGACTGTCTAGTCGAAGGCAGGCTGTAACCTATGGTCTATAGGCCGTAAGTTACGGTCTAACACGATATTTGGAGGGTTATTTCAAATTTTAAATCATATATAACCCTAATCATTAGGAATTTGAAAAAGAACCTTTACCAACCAAATTTAGGTAATTTCAAAGAGATTTTGGGTGCTTCCAAGCTCCTCAATATCATCCATATCATCATTGATCATCATCAAATCAAGATTGAAGATTGAACGAAGATGATGCGTGGCTAGATTCTCTTGATTGCTTTGGGAGTACGATTCTTGTAAAGTGAGACGATTGGTATGATTGATTAGGTTTTTGTATTAAACATTGATCTATTGAATACAACATTATGTTTTGATTGATTTAAACGATTTGCTTATAAATAAAGTTATTTGCTTGATTATCAGTTTTTCGGTTTCCTTTCATCATGAACTTATTAAGAAAAGTAAGCAACGTGATATAAGT
Organism: Flaveria floridana; assembly: GCA_018326465.1. Classification (NCBI taxonomy): domain Eukaryota; kingdom Viridiplantae; phylum Streptophyta; class Magnoliopsida; order Asterales; family Asteraceae; genus Flaveria; species Flaveria floridana. The sequence goes on along the minus strand of BJCO01779907.1, from coordinate 9,311 downwards.
GAATTGGTAACATTGTGAATAAACGAGTCTTAAAAGATTGTTGCTCTGTTGTCACTTTAATCAAAAGCTAAGATCTTGAAGTATTGTTTCTTACAAACCCTAATTTAAGAGTACCAATTATTGATCTTGCAGAATTGGAAACCCTGAAGTGATTGTTTCTTATTATTTAATCAAATTAGTTTCAAAGATCTTTTCTTTATGCAATTGTGCTCTTTAATCCATTCAAAGTTTCAATTTTTAGTTATAAAGTTTGAGTCTTTTAGTTAATCGAGTTGTGTTAATTAAACACTTTCCACATATTCCCTGTGAAGACGACCTTAATTACCCTTACACAATATAGGTAGTTAAGACCGGTTATTTAAGTTACTTTTGATCGAGTCTCGATAACCAGATCAAAATGGCGCCGTTGCCAGGGAATTAGTGCGCTTAGTGTTTAATTGCTTTTATTTTGTTTTCTTAAAAATTTATAAGAACCCAAAAAGATTTTTACTTTACTTTTTTTTTCTTTTTAATTGTTTCTTTGTTCAGTATTACGCGAGGTATTAGTGTGCATTCTTGTTTGCAGGTAACCATTACGTTAATGCATACAAGATTTTCAGGCAGGACATCACCTTTGCACTTTGATCCAGAAATCGAGAAGACTTCCAGAGAAAATCATGTATTTCAGAAAACATCAACTTCAAGGACTTCTCATATTCGTGGCCAAACAAGATCAGAGGAAGGTACATCATCAACAACAACTCATCGGATCTTAAGTCGACTTTCAAGAACACCAAAAAGTAATTAATCTAGAGGGATGAATAACCTAGAAAATCAAGGAGGGCCGCCACTCAACCAACCTTTGGGAGACATCCCATTACATGTGTTCCTGCCGCCTGATGATCCTCCACATCAAGCACCACCTGTGCAACTTCAACCGCAGGGGCCGATCCCTGTGAATCAAGGAGTACAACACCAACCTCCCCCTGCTAATTTCCAACAAATACCAAATGTTTGGATCCGGAATCCAAGCTTTCAACATAATAGGGAAGGTAGCCATCATAGTCATGATGAGAGGTTTTCAATGGAAGGTAGTCATCATACTAATTATGTGGACGAATGGATTGAGGATCAAGAAGATATGGATAGTCCGGTTCAACAAAATTTTGAAAATTATGGACATCAACCAGGTTATCGGAATCGCCAACCAAACCATGATCGAGATGGTTATGTACAACAGCCAAAATTGCACAATCAAGGAGCACAACCATTCAATGGTATACCAGCTAACCCGGGAATTCACCAGTATGTACCTGCACATGGAGTGGATAGTTATTTCCGTCCCGCCAATGCCATCAATTCATCTCCCATAGTTTCACCAACACAAAGGGGACGAGCTTTTGAAGTCCGACCATAATGTTTGGGGATTCTCCCTTACTTCCATGGTATGGCAACTAAAGAACCCTATCTGCATATATCCGAATTCGAGGCATCATGTAGCACCATTGGTGGCCAAGGCTTTTCACCGGATGAAGTTAAATTGGTCCTATTCCAATTTACCCTTAAAGACAAGGCCAAGCAATGGTTCCTATCTCTATCATCTGCAAGTATTCACACATGGGTACAAATGCAACAACAATTCTTAGATGAATACTGCACTTCCCAAAGGACAAGTGATGCAAGGTGATCCATTCGAGGATTTACACAACAATCAGGTGAAAAGTTCCATGAAGCTTTTTATCGATTCAAAGAGATTCTAAGAACATGTCCACGTCATAGCATAGCTAAGTGGGAGTTGATTTCAGCATTCTATGATGGGCTATCACCGGAGGATGCTAGAGATGTAAATTCCACAAGTGCAGGAACGTTCACCTTAAACCATGAGGATGATGATTGGGATATTCTTGAAAGGATGAGTGTAAACTCCAAAAAGCATGCACAATCAAGCCTAAGGTCAAGGGGTGCAAACATAAAGATAGTGAATGATCATATGGCCATGGATAGAATTACGGTTCTAGAATGAGAAATTGCAAGCTTAAAAGTTGGAAAAAGTGGTGTGGCATACATATCTAGTGAATATGAAGTATTTGATATGTGTAATGACATTGGCCACACATCGATCACATGTTATTTGAATTTGGGGAAGAGTGAAGAAATACACTAGGTCTAAGGCCAAGGAGAAAGGAAGACATATGACATGAATTCTAACACTTATCATCCTATCCTTAGAAATCACCCTAATCTTAGATATGGTAATTCTACTAACCAATTGAATCCTCCTTTTCAGGTACCAAATCAAGGAAGTAACCAATATCAAGGACGACAACAAAGCTACAACCAAGGTGGCTACCAAAGGAATAATTACAATCAAGGGAATTACCAACAAGGAGGTCAATACCAAAAAAGGAATCAACAAGGGCCTTCAACTGATAATGGTAATGATAATGTAATTTTAACAGCAATTCAGGACTTAGCAAAAGACATGAAAGAATTCAAGCAATTCAAAGAGGTGCAAGAAAAGACCAATGCGGCCATTGCTAAGCAGCTAGGACAATTAGCTGAACAATTATCCGGACGGGAACAAGGGAAGCTTCCAAGTGATACAACAAAGAACCCTCAACATCAAGCTTCAACTTCAAGAATGTGCACATCAATTCGGTTAGTAGCGTTCCTAAATTTGAAAGTATTGATTATTTGTAACCACTCATTCTCAAGTAGTTGAAGGTAACGACAAGGAAGTTGATAAAGTGGAAGGAAGTGACTTAGGAGAACCAATTATTCCCATTCAAGTTGGGAAATTCAAAATCAAGTGGACACTTTTGGATTATGGAGCCGGTGTGAGTATCCTTTCGGGAAGTTTGTATGACCAATATGACTTTGGTCCATTACATGAAACTAACAAAATAGTGGTGCTTGCTGATTTGACATGGAAACAACCTTGAGGGATGGTTAAGGATGTGATCATCATGCTAGGAGAGTTCTAGTACCCTGTAGACTTTATGGTGCTTGACTACGCACCGGTAAGGACAAATAAGCAACCAAAGGTAATTTTAGGTCGACCATTCTTGGCAATAGCCAAAACTCAAATCAATTATCGAGATGGAATTATCGACATGACATTCAAAAACCGTAAGTTGTTCTTTAATGTGTTTTCAAAATCAATTACATATGTAGTTAACAATGATTGTTCTATATCAGATGCTACTAATGAGTGTGCTCCTCCTTACATTTCACATGTAAGTGAGGATATCACCAAGAAGAATGGTTTTGATCCTTAAAGGTTTGAGATTGATAATATGGAAAAGGAGGAGAATGTGAAGATGAATCCACCAAGGAATGAAAATACAAGATGAAAGGTTAAGATGTGTAAACCACCGGATCATAAGAATTCAAGGATTAAAGAAGCAATGTTTGGACAAAGTTTGAGTGAAGAAGAGATGCTATCAAGCCAAGAGAAGCATTTATATGAAAAGAAATTTAGAGAAAAGCATTCAATACAACCACCATAAGTGGTCTTAGATAAGGTCCGACTGAAGACCTAAAACTTAGCGCTTGTGGGAGGCAACCTGAGAACTTTGTAGGTGTGTTCACTAGAAACCCTCACAAGACTATAACTCGTCCACTCGGGTCTACCGAGGGGTTTAAAGGCTTGTTGCATATGCTAAATGCAACCGTGATTACTTTGAAAGTGAGTTTTACTTCTTTTATTAGTTTGTGTGTTCCTTATTTTGTTTTGTTAGTTCAATCATGCAGCAGACGCAAGCACTCAAGTGTGGGGAGGTGCAAGTCAATTAATGAATGCTCTCACTAATGATCAGGTCTCTGTACTCCTTTCTTATCCTGTTTATTCATTATCACCATGTTTATTTATGTTTTAAAACCATAAATTGGGGACAATGTATCTCAAGTGTGGGGATAGGGGAAGCAAATGAGAAGAATGCTAAAATTTGAAAAAATTAAAATTTTGGAAAAAAAAGTCTTAAGTAAGCTTGAAAAGATGTAAAAATTGAATCTTTAAGTACAAATCATTAACTAATTATCTACTTAAGCATGTTTTTTAGTTCTCAGTCATGGTTAAATTCATTTTTATGTCTCAAAAGAGGAAAAAATTTAGATTTATCTAACCAAGTATAATAAGCTAGAAGGTGGACCTTTCATGCATATGTTACATTAAATTCCCAAAGTTAAAATGAATAATTCATATGGAATGTTTCAAGCAAGAAATCAAATTATGCACAAAGATGATAAAGGCATTAGGATCAAGCCTTAGGAATTGAAAAGCCTTTTTATTTTTTCTTTTTTAGATCATACCCAATATTCTCCATTAGAAACCGAAAGAAGCCAATGCGACACCCAATGCTATATATGATGAAAAGAATGAAAAAAAAATATATGAAGCATTTTATTATTCTAGTTTTGTTTTTTATGAAATCCAAATTAGAGAAGTGATTATGTGTATAATATGGCTAAAGTGCCAAGCCTCGTACTTCGGTAAGCCGATAAGGACTTTTCAAATTATATGAAAATATAGGCTGAAAAATGTCATATCGTTCGAAAAAGCGAGAAATCAAAAGAGGGCCAACGTTAGTGTGCCCCACAAAAGTAAAAAAAAATCATATAAGATGGGCTAATGTTTGCCTCACAATGCAAAATGCATTGATATCAATAATAATTGTTCAAAGAAGGTAACCTTACCCAAATTTTTGGATTTCATCACTTTTTAACCATTTTTATCCTTAATTTCTTATCCTTAACCTAAGCCTAATAAAATCTATCAAAGTCCTTTTAATTTGTGTATACTTTTGGTGTATTGTTAGAAAATGTGATTATATGCATGGGAAAAACATGAAGGTCTATTAGGCTCGGTTAGTTGAATCTAAATTTAAAGTGACATGGTTTTGTTTGAAAGAATAAAATTGACAAATATGTTTAACAGAAAAAATAAGAGAATTTGGGTATGACCTGGAACCAAAACTGAGAATGAGTAAGGGATTGGAGAATGTATTTGATAATAAAAGTTGGAACTAAATTGAAAGCTTTGCTTAGGGACAAGCAAATGGTTACGTGTGGGGATGTGATCGTGTGCCGATAATTCAGTGTTTAATTAACTTAAATGCTTGATTTTACATCATTATTATGGTGGAACGAGTTCAAGTTGTTTGTGTTTTGAATTATAGGTGTTTGGAGTTAAAGGAGGCGTATTTTGGACCAAAAGATGCAAAACGGGAAACTGGAACTAAGATGGGTGAAACATGAAGAGTATGAAAGAAGCGGGATGGAAATCGGAGCCCGAGAAGTGAAGAAATGCAAAAACCGAAGGTTCAAGACCCTGGTAACTTAAAATGGGCATAACTTGGGCTAGGAAAAGAGTTACGGGACCCACGATCTGTTAACGGAAAGCTCGTGAAAAGTTACATGTGAAACAATTAAGAAAAAAGTGCAGGGAGGCCGTAATCTACGGCCTGAGGCCGTAACTTACGGCCCTGTGCTGAGGCCGTCTGTGAACCCCGTAACGCAAAAGGTTTGGCCGTCTAGTCGAAGGCAGGCCATAACCTACGTCCTATAGGCCGTAAATTACGGTCTAACACGATATTTGGAGGGTTATTTAAAATTTTAAATCCTATATAACCCTAATCATTAGGGTTTCGAAAAAGAACCTTTAACAGCCGAATTTAGGTGATTTCAAAGAGATTTTGGGTGCTTCCAAGCTCCTCAATATCATCCATATCATCATTGATCATCATCAAATCAAGATTGAAGATTGAACGAAGATGATGCGTGGCTAGATTCTCTTGATTGCTTTCGGGAGTATGATTCTTGTAAAGTGAGACGATTGGTATGATTGATTAGGTTTTTGTATTAAACATTGATCTATTGAATGCAACATTATGTTTTGATTGATTTAAACGATTTGCTTATAAATAAAGTTGTTTGCTTGATTATCAGTTTTTCGGTTTACTTGCATGGTGAACTCATTAAGAAAAGTAAGCAACGTGATATAAGTGAATTGGTAACATTGTGAATAAACTAGTCTTAAAAGATTGTTGCTCTGTTGTCACTTTAATCAAAAGCTAAGATCTAGAAGTATTATTTCTTACAAACCCTAATTTAAGAGTACTAATTATTGATCTTGCAGAACTGGAAACCCGGAAGTGATTGTTTCTTATTATTTAATCAAATTAGTTTCAAAGATATTTACTTTATGCAATTGTGCTATTTAATCCATTCAAAGTTTCAATTTTTAGTTATAAAGTTTGTCTTTTAGTTAATCGAGTCGTGTTAATTAAACACTTTCCACATATTCTCTATGGAGACAACCTTACTTACCCTTACACAATAAAGGTAGCTAAGACCGGTTATTTAAATTAATTTTGATCGAGTCTCGACAACCAGATCAATAAACTTAATACGTCCAACTATTAGTCTATTAAAGTTCATCCGGGTCATTTAGACCCATTTAGACTAAAAGTTGAATATTTTAAGTCTATTAAGTGTTTTTGGATAAATAAGACCTATTTCAACTAAAAACTTGACTTAAATCAATTATAGTTAGTACTTGTCAAATAGTCTTATTATATCCAACATAGTATGGATCATATTTTTGGATCTTCTGAGAACCTGTGATAAAAGAGGAATGAAACACATAACAATGTTAAATTGTAAAATAGGAGTTGGGATTCACAAATAAACACAATAGGAATCGTAAATAAATATACTGTAAATGAAATGAATCAACATGAGACTTGGTGCTAAGATGCTAAATACTAGTCATTGATGCACATGTCATTCTACACTTTGTTGGAATGAAGATGAATCATAATTAAAGAACATAAGCAATATTAGCATCAACAATCACAAAGTAAAGAAATGTATTAAACAACAATAAGTTTTGATCTCCTAAGCTCTGTTTTTAACTCTTTTCATCTAGTTCTGCATCCTTCTCTACAACTCTTGTAGTTGTGATACCATTCTACTTTCCAACAACTTGACCATCTGCATCATCCTTCAATTAATTATCAGAACACAAATGAAATCAATCAACAACAATTAAGCACCCACACCAAAAGCATCAAGAACAATTAGTAATACTTGGCAACTATTAGAAAAAGTGAAGATTAAATTGCCATCTTAAACCCACTTGTTAAGTTACTAAACACTGAGAAGTGAATAATAATCTTGATCATTCAAGTAAACAAATTATCTAACAAAAGAGTATCAAGAATTTAAACATAATTAGGCTATAAATCTAAGTGAAGGGTAACACTACAATGGTGGTCTCGGTTTGAGGATATGCTGGTTTGAAGGAGATGGTAACCTTTTTCTAGTCCCGTTAAATTTTTTAGACCCCTATAGGAGCGACACATCCTTGCTATAGGATGAAATTGTATAGGATGAACTTGTCGTTGCTATTATTATTATTACTAGGTTAGTCCACGTGTAATACACGATTGAAAAAATAAAACATTAAATAATTATTAATAAAATTTATACATTATAAAATCATGCTTGAAGATAAAATATTATTATAAGTGCGCATAAATAACTAATTTAAGTAAATAAACCATAATGTATTTTTCTTAAACTTTTATTTTATAAAAAAATTGATTACTAAATATATTGTTTTAAGAAAAATGATTTTTTTAAAAAATTCATTGAATTCTATATTTTATAATTTTTTTGTGTATTTTCTAATTTGAAAATGGTATTAGTAATATTATTAGTACTTAATATAATTATTAATAATATAAATAAATGAGAAAATAAGTATAATGAGATCAACAATTGTTTCACGCTTATTTTAGTTTTTTATAGATAGATACATAGGCTAAACAATCATTAAATAAATGGATTAAATTTTAATATAAAATATAGAGTAAAATGTCATTTCGTCCATAAATTTTGTTAAATTTGTTATTTCAATCCAAAAACTTTTTTTGTCATTTCAATCACTATAGTTTACCAAATGTTGTCAATTGCATCCACCTAACTAACTCCGTTAATATCTCCGTTAAATATGATGGTTATTTAGTCTCAAAGCCGTAATTATCCAATTAAAATATAATAATCAATTAATATTTAATTAAAACATAAAAACATATGAAACGACTAGTGAGACCAGACGCTTCGATTTAAAAGTTTCAACTAACTCTAAGTTATGTTGTTTAATTGAGGTCTGCTGTGACATTTCAATTGATGCAGGACCGGGTGAAGGGCTTATGCACTTGTACAACACAACAACACAAAAACGAGAGTGTATGACAACAATTAACAATTCAAATGGGGAACCGGTAAGAATGAGTTTAGAGAACTAAGAAACATAAGATGTGAACGAGACAGAAACTAGAGCAACACACAAGCAGTTGGTTTTCAAGGTTAATGTATATTGATCTTCTAGTTCCTTACAAAGTGGTTTACAAAGTTCAACCCAAAACTTACTTAGTTACAAGGACCAGAAAATACTTATACTATAACCTACAACCAGCCATACTTTGAAGGCCAGCTGGATACATGAACTAGACAATAAAATCCATATAGAGTCAAAAGGCAGATTGCTTTTTGACTAGTGACTATGACATGCCATATTTCACATCCTAATATATTACAAAAAGGATAAAGTACATAAAGTGGAAAGTAACAGACACAAGACCTCAATGAACAGTTTACCAAAAGCATGGACCTTTTCACCGACTTATAAAAGGTTGGTGACTTATCAAAGTGGCAGCGGAAAGTGGTTCAGCTTTAGGTAAAAAGTACATCAGATAAAGCATGTAATATAAAAGTCTTCGGAAGAAATCTGCCTTCAATTCGGAAGATTTCATACTTAGAATAATTTCTCAGTCAGTGTGAAACTTCCGAAGCATTCCACTTCAGTATACATGTGCATGCATGCAGGAAAGACTTTGAGTGTTTGGGTTGCATCAGCCTTACTAATAACCTTACAAACTCCCCCTAGGATGATGCTACCAAAACACTTTTAAGACTCTAGATATTGACAGTTGTCATTATGATGATGACCATCCCTTTCTTCATGAGATGGTCAGGATCACTCAGACTCTCATAGTATCTTTTCATGTCAAAGATACCATGCAGAGGTAGTGTTGGTACACATGTCCCTAGTTCTAGTTCTAGTGAGCTTAAATGTAATTGACTTTCATTTTGTTACATTGATGTAATGTTTGATATATGTAATGAAAACTCTTCGTTGAATGTTTATTGGTTATTGAATGTTATGTCTATTCATATGATTTATTATTACACGCTTATGTGAACATGTTATATAGGTTTACAGTTGTTAGACATAGTTCTGTATCGTTAAAGGTTCAGGAATATGT
>BJCO01779769.1:0-13773 GCA_018326465.1 Flaveria floridana | reverse complement strand
GGCCCAGTCGCATCTAATATGGGCCGAGGCCTATATATACCAGTTTCAATGTGTAGAAACCTAAGGGTTTAGAGAGTCTGCCCGGGGCCTAGGTGCTGCCTGTTGAGAGGGGAGATCATGCTCGATCTCCCCTTGCCAAAAGTTGTAATTCTTAAGTTGTAACGAGCTTAAAATCGTTATGTTTTATCAATGAAATCATTCGATTATTGTTCGTATCATTGTTTATCTTTTGGTTTTGATCCTTCCGTCTAGAACACGCTCGGATGTTCATCGATCCAGTGACTTCACAGCTTTATATACATAAGTTGTGTATAATATTGATATAGTGTTGTTTACCATGGAAAAGTCCTCACACTTTCGAATTGTTAATATTGAATAGCGGGGAAACTTGGGTAGTACTACTGGATCTGACGAGCCCCCCCTGCGTGACTTGAGGTCAAACAGGTTCAATTTGTCCTATGAACATTTGTCACGACCTGGTAAGTTGTGACAGGAGGCAAAAACTATCACAGTCAGCTTCAATTGCGAAATCACTATGAATTAATATTTATTGTTAATAGACTAGCTATCTATTACAATACACTACAAATATATCATAATTGTTAAACTGTTTATGTTTAAACGCCAACTCTTGAACTCACCAACCATTGTGTTGACATTTTAGTATGCTATTCTCAGGTCGATAACTCAGCTTTCCAGTACGAGCACACCACGAGTCCAGCATGCATTCTAAGGCTTTATTTTATAAACACATTTACTTGTCTTTTAATTATGGGTTTCAAACATTTAGATGGCGCATGTTTTGCCATATTTTACATTTTTACATTTTGGGTTTGTCTTGTTTACAATACGCTTCCGCATGGTTTTAAAGTTTGAACTTTGGTTTGTTTTATTTTAAACATGGCATGTAGAGTCGTTCTGACTAACTATTGACTGTGATCCTGGTTTGTTCACACGCCTTGCGGTAAAACTCCGCACGTGGATTTTGAGGGTGTGACATTCATACACTCTATGAAGGGAGTGATGAAATCAGAAGCATTAGGAAAGACACCCTACGTTCACAATATGAAACCTTCCATCATATTGAGGGTGAATCAATTCCTCAATAACTCCATAGATTCATGCAACTAGTAACTGAGATGAACATCTTGGAGTTGAAATACACTAATGAGGAATTAAACAAAAAAATGCTCCATACTTTGCTTGAAAGTTGGAAGCAAACTGTGTCCATGTTTAAGAACACTATGGATCTCAAATAAACCGGTTTAGATACACCGGTTGCCAAAGTGGAGGCCCTTGAAATGGATGAAAAATCAAGAATCAAAAGTGTGTGAACCCATGTCTCACCCTATCATTTTAAAGAAACAAAAAGTGCAGGAAGTCCCTCTATTTCTAACAATGATAGTGAGAACTCTTGTACTTTGAGTGATGATGAAGAGGAAGTGAGCATCTATGCATCAAAGCCTTTGAAGAAATCATCTCAAAGTATACATGGAAAGGACAAAGGAAGAACTGCTGACAGAAGAGATACATCTACAGCTCTAGCAAAGTCCTCACAACCGAACAATCAATCAGAACCTATTACTACGATCCTTGGATTCACAGTTACCTTCCACTTTTGGATCACAGTCCTCTAACCAATCTTCCCCTTAGATTTCTGCAATAGGAGATAGACTTGAGGTTAGATCATTAGTAAATTGCTCAGCATATGCACTGCAGTCATATCCATCCTTCACACTGACTACAAGAGCTTTCTTTGGTTCATCAGATGATTTTGATTTATCTTTAAGCTCAAGCATTGGAAGACTTTGATAAGGTTTTAGAATGTCTTCTGAGTTGATTGAAACCTCTGATTGCCATAACTAGATTGAGCATTTCCTTTATTATTCCTGGGAGCTTTGCATTCCTTAGAGAAATGCCTATAACTATTGCAGTTGAAACACCTCGACTTTGACTTGTCAAAACCAACAGTCTTATTAGCGCTAGGCTTGTATTTCCTATTGACATACGAGTGTTTCTAAGTTCTACAGACAATCATCACCATTTGGCAATTGAGATCCATCTCTTCAACATTTTCAAGATCCATTTCAAAAAAATCCTGCAAAACAAGATCTAATTGAATTAGATGACTACCTTGATATGCTTGAAAGCTTGCCATGAAAGCAGTAAAGAGAGTTTTAGACTCTTCATCTGTTATAGATGTTTATCACATCTTTAACTTTCCTAGATTTAGTAGGGCTAACAGATGGAGTCTCTGTTTGAGGCTTAGAACTTTGAGAATTATGAGGAGACTGAGGTTGAGGTTGAGGTTCGGTTGCATAAGCAGGTGCACTTATGAATGATGAATGCTCCAACAAACAGATCTCCCTCTTCTTCAAGTAAACTTTCATTCTTAGCCATAAAAGCATTCTCAACAGTATTTGAAGGAGACGCAACAAATTGATACTGTGACATTGATGATGTTCTGTCATTATTCCTTGAACTCTCATCAATCTCCATAGATTCAATCTTAGCAATCAACAGATCTAGATCCATTGGAAATTTCTCTGTATGCTTTAACAATGTCACTGTTTGTTTCCATGATAATGGTAAAGCATTGAGAAGTCTAATGTTTAGATCTTCAAGATCATGTGTAATGCCAGTTGTTGACATCTCTGTGGTAAGCTGCACATATCTGTTCATCATCTGATTGATGGTCTCACCAGATAGATGCTGAAAAAGCTTAATTGCCTCTTCAGTTTTGCTTTTTAAGATTTTGTATCTATTTATCACCTTCACAGATAGTCTTTAAAGCTTTATACATTGTGTATCCAGTTTGATATCCATCAAGCATGGCTAGGACTTCAAAAGGTAGTCCTTTACACATTTTCATTCTTAACCTTTCTAAGATCATCACCTTATAGACCATCTTTAGGGTAGGGTTCTGATGAATCTTTAGTATAGACAAATCCCCTGTCAGGCCCATCAGTGGTTGTTGGAATATATGGTCCTTTTTCTATAGATTTCCAAAGATCAGTATCAATGGAATTAAGGTGATGTTTTAACCTAAGTGACCAATTTTTAAAATCTGCTCTGTTTTAAACTTAGGAACTCTATTTTTAGAATCTTCTAATTTCACCATTTTTATATTTTGATTTTAAGAAGAAGAAATATTTTTGTTGTTTTTAAGTTTTTGAATTAAAAAAATGAATTGAAAATATTTTTTGGTTTTTTCAAAATTTTTGGAAAAAATTTTTGAAGTGTTAAAGTGATACGCCTGAATAGTACTGAAACGCCTCAATAGTTGTGGTACTTCTGACTTAGAAACATCTAAGGGATTGCCAGAATATTTCTAAAAAACACCCAACTTTGAAACGCCTAAATAGTTGAAATGCGCCTAAACAGTTGTCAAACACCCAAACAGTTCTAATGCGCCCAAATAGTTGTGATGCGCCTAGAATTACTTGGTTTCTGAGTAATTTCAAAGTGCCTAAACAGTTGAAAAACATCTAAATAGTGGTGAAATGCCAACTTTAAAAAAGACCAAACAGTGCTAAAAACGCCTGAACAGTTGTCAAGCGCCTAACACTTACGCAATTTTTAGCAGTTTTTAAATCATAATGCGCCAACTTCAACCGGTTCTTATGAACATAACAAACTCAATTCTTCTGAATTTCTTAAAAACTTGATGAATTGATCTGAAAACTTCCAATTAGGTAGTTTTTAGGTTGATTAACTATCCTTAATCTTTAATTTTTTCAATTAACAACAACAAATCATGATTTTGATCAAAATTCCAGTTCGAATGCGATGAAAAGTTTCGAACACCAATTCTTTCAATTCACTAACTTTGGACTAGTTGTACTGCAAATTGTGATTCAATTCATGTTTATAATGATGAAACACAACTGAAATCAACAATATTTCAATTGAATTGCTTATCAATCACATATTTAAGTGATTTATGAGTTTGCAAGGTCATACATGCTCCTATTCAGACTTTTGACAACTGTTTAGGCGCATGAGATTTCTTACACTTCTATTTTTTCATATCTTCCACCTGTACACTGTTTAAACACATTAGTACTATTCACATACTAATATTTAAACATTTTGTCAAATTATGAATTTTTCCCAAAATTTACAAATTTGACCCTCAAGTTTGCACTTTTGACATTTAAGCACCTTTATTTTTATTTAGTTTTTGTTAAATATTTAAAAACAATTTCCCTTTATTTTAGTCTCTAAAATTTAACAAATTAATCTCATATGATTTTGTTGCAAGTAGCTTTCCAAATTTAAATTGTTACAGGTTCATTTTCACAGACTGACAAACACACACATACTTGAACTTTTCAGCCTCATCCTGTCCATTCAAATCATTAATTTTGAGTTTAATTTTTGAATTATTTTCTCTAAAATACTCTTACTTTTTACTCCCTGTAAACTTTTAAGTTTGATAAAACTTAGAAGTTTCTTTAGTTTTCAAATGAAGATCTCACTTATCATTTGTTAATATGCCTGCACATAAAAATATGCAAAAAATCAAAATTAAAGCAGAATAAAAATCTAATATTCACACTTGAATCATTGTCTGCAGTGAGATCATATCATATAAGATCAGCACATTAAAATAAAATAAGTTGTGAATAGTCATGGACAATGAATAAATCCTGATCAACTGTGTTCCAGGTCAGCATATCTTGCAGCAAAGGAGACACAAGATCCAAGGACAGATAATGAGTGTTTTTAGTAAAAGACTCAGCACACTTACTTTTTCAATTCTTGGATTGATTAAGGTTGAATTAGATATGACATGATATGGCTCACACATAGACTTAGAGAGATCAACTATCATCAAGGTATGCAAGTAAGTACATTTTCTCAACTTAGAAACCTAACATATATTCATAACCAGAGTTCATGTTTATAATTTAGATGAGAATTATCATGGATAACCATTTGATAAACTCTAACCATCCATTTTGAATGAGTTGTGCACATTGGCATCTATTAGAATCAAGAGAGAATATCCAGGTCTGTAATGATTTACAACAAAGGATATCTCATCACTTCAGGTCTATGATGACTCATAATAGAGAAGTGAGATGATACTTTCAACAAATCTCATGGTTAATCATATGACCACCAGGTGTAAGTTTTGCAACTTTACAAGCAATCAATCCAATACGCTAATACTACTCATCACTACTAAGGTGAACACACATACATGCATAGAAGATTTAGTTGAATCACAAGAATTTACTTTTTTAGTATAATTGCATGACCTTACCTACACATCAAATCTGATCACGTCAGACCTTATTGTTGAGTGAAGTATGTAACTGATCAAAGCTGATGTACTATCATTTCTCACGTATTGCAAAACATATTCAATCCTAAAAAGAAACAAAATGAACACTAAACTAATTTTTAGAAGTTTTCATTTTATATTTTTATCTTTTCTTTTAGCAGTTTTCTATTTTGTATTTGCTTTTTCATATAAAGCACACACAGTATATACCATCGGGCAATCAACTTTGACAGTGGATCTTTAGTTTATTGTTAAGGGAGGGTTCTTATCATTATATGATTCAAAACCAGTTTTCAAACATGGTTAATAAGATCAATTGACTCGACCAAATACTCAAACCTGCCTGGTAAAAAGACTTTGGTGAATAGGTCAGCCAATTGTTTTTCAGTTGCAATTTGAATCAAAATGATTAAACCTTTTTCAGAATTATCTTTGAGAAAATGATATTAAATTTTGATATGTTTTGTTTTTGAATGTTTGACTGGATTAGCCGTGATGAACATAGCAGCCGTGTTGTCAATGTAAATTGGTGTGTTAAGAAAATTGAAACCCATAATCTAGTAGTTGGTTTTGTAACCAAAGGATTTGAGAACATCCTGCTGAAGCAGCTATGTACTCAACTTCTGAGGTTGAAACGGAGACATTTGTTTGTTTCTTACATTGCCAAGAGACTAATCGGGGACCTGAAAATTGACACCCACCCGTGGTAGATTTTCTATCTTGACAACATCCACCATAATCTCTATCAGTATACCCATATAACTCAAAGTTTCCTTCGTAAGGATACCAAATCCCTAAATCCAGTTTACATTTGAGATACCTGAATATCCTTTTGATAGCAATTAAGTGAGATTCCTTCGGGTCGGATTGATACCTGGCACAGACACAAACAACATACATTATGTCTGGTCAAGATGCACTAAGGTACATCAATGAACCAATCATAGATCTGTATAACATTTGGTTGATAGATTTTCCTTTCGGATCAGGCTCAATCTTGGTGTTTACATCTGTTGGAGTTCTGATAGACTGGCAATCTTTCAGTTTGAACTTCTTCAAGAGTTTGTCAACAAACTTCTCTTGATTGGTAAAAATCCCATCATCAGACTGCTTGACTTGAAGTCCAACAAAGAAATTGATTTCTCCTATAACACTTATTTGGAAACGAGACTTCCTAATTTCTTCAAATTCATTGCACAGTTTTGGACTTGTAGAACCAAATATGATATCGTCAATGTACACTTGCACACATAAGAGATCATTTGCATCCTTCTTTAAGAATAAAGTTGGATCGATTTTCCCTCTGGTGTATCCATGTTGGATTAAGTGTTGTGACAACGTCTCATACCAGATTCTCCGGGCTTGATGGTGTCCATATAGAGCTTTGCTAAGATTGTACACATGATGTGGAAATTGTGCATCCTCAAAACTCAGAGGTTACTTCACAAGCACATCATCGGTGATTGGACCATATAAAAAATGCACCCTTTACGTCCATTTGATACACTTTGAATTTCATGAATGAAGCATACGCTAAGAAGACACGAATTGGTTTGAGTCTTGCAACTGGTGAAAAAACTTCATCATAATCTATACCTTCCTCTTGAGTGTATCCTTGTGCAACGAGTCTCGCTTTATTTCTGATGACAATTCCTCGGTCATCAGTTTTGTTTCTGAACAACCATTTTGTGCCTATAGCATTTTCTCCTTTAGGTAAATCCACCAGATTCCACACTTCCTGTTTGTGGAATTGTAGTAATTCTTCTTACATAGCTTCAATCCAACCATTGTCCTTTAATGCTTCGGTAACGTTTTTAGGAAAAATTTGAGAAGGAAAACATGAATATAAGCAAAGGTTTGCTTGTTCTGATTTGCTTCTCGTGGTTCTCTCAATCAATGGACGAATAATCTAAGATGTTGGATGGTTCTTACGAACACAAGATGTCGGAATCTCGCTTCCATGAAAATGAACATCCAGATTTTTTTGATTCAAAGTGGATAGTTGATGGAATAGGCTAAAACAATGTGGATTGAAATTTGGAACTTGAGTTGGTTAGTTGATAAAGTAATCAAGATTACCAGTATCAACTACATCACTAGAGATAGATGATGTTCTTAGACTCAGGTTGAACAAATTCAGTACCATCATTAGGAATTGGTTATGTAACATTTTGAGCTTCTAAAACTGAATGATCTTCATCTTGATATGAAAGATCATTTTCATTAAATTGAATAGTAGAATCCTTGACAAAAGAGAAAAATGGGTAATCTGGGCTTGAATCATTTGGGTCATCGGAATCTGAGTCATCGCTGAAAGAGCCGAGATCTCCTTGTGATTTATTCTTACTTGTAGAATCAAGTAAGTTAGATTGATCAAACAAGTTAGATTGAAATGAGTTTGACAATGAATCTATATTAAATAATCATACAGGACCATTTAAAACTGATGGAAATGAATTTTCCAGGAATTTAACATTGAATGTTTCAAGTATAACATTTGTCCTAGAGTTATAAACTCGATAGGCTTTTGACACAGATGAATATCCAACGAAAAATCCACTATCAGATTTTGCTTCAAATTTTCCTAGATGATCACTAGAATTTAAAATTATCACTTGACAACCAAAAGATTTAAGAAATTCTATATTTGGTTTCCTGCCAAACATCAACTCATAAGGAGTTTTCCGTTTATCTTTCACAATTAAAGTCTTATTCTGAACGAAACACGCAGATGATATTGCTTCCTCCCATAAAGTGACCAGAATTTTAGCATCTGCTAACATGGATCGTGCAGCTCAATCAAAGTTCTATTCTTCTTTTCAGCAACTCCATTTTGTTTAGGAGTTCTGGGAGCACTGAACTGATGAACTATTCCTTTTTTAGCACAAAACTTGTCAATATTAGCATTTTGGAATTCCATACCATTAACACTTCTTATAATTTTCACTTGTTGATCTAGTAGATTTTCAACTTTTGTTATGAATTCTTTTAATAAATCAGCAGTTTTAGATTTAGCATTCAAAAAGAAAACCCACAAAAATCTTGTATAGTCATCAATGATAAATAAACAATAAGATATTCTTCCAATACTCTTGACATTGGTTGGTCCAAAAAGATCCATCTGCAACATCTGGAGTGGTTTGGAATTTGAGTTTATCTGCTTGGTCTTATAAGCAACTCTATGCTGCTTCCCCTTTAAACATGCTGAGCAGTGATCAGTAGTGGCAGACTTCTTAGATGGAAGGCCAATAACATGATTTCCTGCTACAAGCTTGTTCATGTTCTTGAAGTTGGAATGCCTGAGACGTCTATGCCAAAGCTGACTTTCGTCCTTGATTGCTTTAGCAATTAGGCAAGTTGTTTCTGTTGAAGGATCAACTTGAGACATATCCAGCTTGTATACATCTCGATCCCTATTAGCTTTAACAATCACCCAATCCTTGCTAATTTTGAAACCTGGCTTCAAAACATAACATATAGAATCATCAAATAGAACGGAATATGATTTATCACAGATTTGAGATACGCTTAATAGATTAAAGTTTAACTGAGAACAGAAGTTGATTTGACAGATTAAACCTGGCTTCTCCTATTATTTTTCTACCAGCATCACCACCAAAGGCGACATGCGTACCATCCTTTAACTTAAAATCTTGCAATAAGACAGGATTGTCTGTCATGTGCCGGCTACACCCGCTATCCACATACCATGTGTTGAGTGATCTTCTCGAGCGTACCTGCACAACAAAGACATTAAGTTGAGGTATCTACCCAAGCTGAGATGGTCTTGGGTTTTCCAAATTTATCAACAATGGTAAATTGTTTGAAATGAAGTGTATTCAAATCTGGCTTGTTTTTAATGAGTTTACGAAATTTGTTATGCATATGTTGTTGATCATTTTTATAAACATTCATAACAGTTGAATGACCTGTTTTTGAAAAATATTTATTACCAATATTTTTATCATTCATTCTTACAGATCTGGGTATGAATTGATCTTTCATAACTTGTTTAGGTCTCACATAATCATTCCTTTGGAAAGATCTCAAACCTAAGGAAGGTTGGTTAGTTAATCTTTGAAAACTATCAGTTTGATTTCTTCGGTACTGAGGATTAACATAACCTTTGCTCAATTGTGAATTGGCAAATCCTTTCCTAAGTGAACTCCTTCTAAAGTAACATTTTTCAGTTTTGTGACTTCTTTCATCACAGTAGGTACAGTATTTGTTGAAATAACAATCTGCTACGGAATGATTTTTCATATCACAAATGTGACAATACTTATTGCAAAAGCACTCAGCAGTATTGTCATTGTACGTATCACAAATTTCACAGTACCTCTGTGGAGTTTTGAATAATTGCTTATTAACTTTTGACGTTGACGCAATATTTGATTCTTGCTTATATTTTGGTGTCAAAAAGTTAAATTTTTGTTTTTGATTTGTCAAAATTTTCTTTTGATTTGACATTTTGTTCTTTGACATATTATTTTTCAGCTTTTACACATGAACTTCCTTCTTGGATTGCATAGGAACAAATCTTTCAGTAACAACGGAAGTCTTAGAATCTGAACTTCAGATCAGAGTGTGATTTGTTGTTAGGACTTATCTTAATTTCTTGAAGAGAGTTCATGTTCAACAAACCAGCAGACACAAATTTTACAGGTTTGAGTTTAGTTGATTGATTTTTTGGTTTTATCAGATTTTCTTGACATTTATTTTGATCATTTATGGCTTCAGATGATTTCCTTCTTCTTCTTTGATTCTTTGATTTAGAAGAACTTTGTTTAATTTGAGATTGAACATCATCAGGTGAAGATTCTTTTTCATTATCTTTCTCTTTCAGATCAAAAGAATTTGAATCTTCTGATGTTCTAGCTTCTTGTTTTGCTTTTTCTTTGTTTTTACTTGTTAATTCTTCCAACACAGATTCTGCTAGAACACAAGTTTTCTTATTTTTCAGATTTGGTTCATAAGATATTATCTTGATTGGATGACCATTTTTAATCTTTTCAACATCCTTTTCCTTAAAGATTTCTACATTGATTTTCTCTTCTTCATTGTTAGAAATCTTATTTTTATTTTGAAAAAGCTTTCAATTTAGCCTTGTTTTCAGGAGAATGATCACGCGTGTTAAAGTTTTCTTATAGAGTGTTGGTTATTGATTCAGGCATTGGTTCATGAGTGTATCCTAATCCTGCTTTTTGTTTATCTTTTCTTTCACTTATCAGTTTTTCAACAATCATCTTTGAACTTTTAACCTTAGCAAGATCAACTTAAGTAGCAACATGTCCTATCTTCTCCTGTTCTAGGCTTTTAGTCATTTCTTCCAACTGTTTAAAAACAATTTCTAATTCTTTTAACATTTTGTTCCATGATGTTTAAAGAGAAATGATCTTTTCATCTGCTATTTTATTGTCAGATTTTAGTTTATTATGCATTGACGCTTCTTGTCTCTCTATCTTTCAGGATAGAGGAAAGACTTGCCACCACATACCCCTCCCAGACCCTGCTCTTCAGCGGGATACACTTGGTATGTTTGTTTGTTTGTTTGTATGCATTGACGCTTCTTGTTTAAGTTTCTCGCAGATTTTACATGAATAGCTTCGATAGTATTCGATATGTTCGAAGCAAGATTTGGTGCAAAGTTTTTCTCTTACTTCAGATGGTATTTTAGGGTAATTTAGGGATGAAGTTTCAGAGTTTGAGTACGAAGTTTCAACCTTAGGTTGATCAGACTAAGCCATCAAAGCAATTTCATCTGAATCCTCTTTAGGATCAGATTTGTCACTCTAGTCATAATTATCTTCTTCATTCTTATTGTTACTATTAGATCTAGAGAGAATAGGTCTAGATCAATTTGTATAGGCTTAGAACTTTAATCAATTCTTGTAATAAATGATTGTAACTGACTATCAGTATATATATGCATTGAGTATATAGGTTAACCCATATATATGTGTTGCTTAATGTGTATGATAACAGGCAAAAGCAATATACTTGGTGAATTCTTGTAATTGGCTAAGTGTATGAAACATCTACGGATGAACAACTTTGTTAATCCGTAGTATGTTTCTTACAAGACTTCCATGGATGAACATCAGTATCCACATGATCTGAAGATAAAGTGAAGACTCCTGCGGAAGTACAAGCTCCTACGAAAGAACAAGAGTTCCTGCGGAAGACAAGTTTCCTGCGAAAGAACAAGAGTTCCTACGGAAGACAAGATTCTTACGGAAGACAAAGACACTTGTATGAATTTGACAAGTTCAACAAGTTCGACAAGTCAACAAGTCAACCAGTCAATTTCAAATCCCAAGAGATCCGGTGTTTTCTTAACTGACTCATAATTGCCTATAAATATGAGTCCTAGGTTTCACATCAAACAGAGAACACAATAGAAATACTACGGCACACACACATCACATCATCAAACCCTAGCCTTCGTCCTATCAACAACAACAATACGTTCAAAGAATCATTGTTCATAGCATTTTTGATTATTCTTTTGTAATCATTATTCAGTATTAATGAAGTACATTTGAATTAATTCATGTCTGCTTATTTATCACATATACATAATTGTGTTCATCATAACAAGCTTTTAATAGTTGACATTAAAAATTAAAAATAATTAAACAACAGTTAATGATTATTCCGCATTCATTGACGTGCCTTTATTATAATACTGATAATTCCTAATTGCGATCCTTGGATTCATAAGTGGTATCAGAGCCAAGTGCTCATTGATTTAGATCAATTAATCTATCAGTACTAAATTGTTTAATTGGCTTTTTGGTTAATCAATTAAAACCATGATTTATCATTCAGCAAGCACTGTTACATTGCTTGATTAATTTAGATCTCTATTCACATTAATTGAATAGTAGATCTGAGTTATTGATAGATTAGTTCACAATAACAGTTATAGTTAAATTCATAAAACTTAACTAAAATGAGTACCTTTGGTGGATCATACCAACCTCCAAAGTTGGAATCAAAGGCTGATTTCAAATCCTGGAAAATCAAGTTCAGGAATCATGTAAACTACACTGATTCTGACTTATGGGAATCAATAACCGAAGGTCCTTATATTCCATCCACCCTTGGGCCGGATTATAATGATAAAAATCAACCCATAAGTACTAAAGATCTGTCACCTAATGATGTCAAGAAGGTCAAAGTTGATATCAAAGCATATAGTCTGCTTAGTATGGCTTTACCTGAAGAGATCTTAATCAGGTGTGTGAACTACAAAACAGCTAATTCCTTGTGGAAGATACTTCACACACTCTGTGAAGGGAGTGATAAAATTAGAAGCATTAGGAAAGACACCCTACGTTTTATAATATGAAACCTTCCATCATATTAAGGGTCAATCAATTCCTCAACAACTCCACAGATTCATGCAACTGGTAACTGAGATGAACATCTTGGAGTTGAAATACACCAATGAGGAATTAAACAAAAAGATGCTCCATACTTTGCCTGAAAGTTGGAAGCAAACTGTGTCCATGTTCAAGAACACTATGGATCTCAAATCAACCGGTTTAGATACACTGGTTGCCAAAGTTGTTGGATCTAGATAGTATAGGTGTAGATCATTTTGTATAGGCTTAGAACTTTATATAGTTTTAGAACTTTAATCAAGTCTTGTAATTAATGATTGTAACTGTCAAGTATATATATATATATGCATTGAATCTATAGGTTAACCCATATATATGTATGTTGCATTGTGATTGTTGATAGGCAAAATCAATATACTTGGTAGGATTCCTAAAATTGACCAAGTGTAAGAAACATCTACGGATGAACATCATTGTTAATCCGTAGATATGTTTCTTACAAGACCACGTGAATTCCTGCGGATGATCAAGGATTGCATGAAGTGAAGACTTCTACGGAAGACAGAGTTCCTACGGAAGAACAACACTTCTACGAAAGACCAAGACATCTACGGAAGAGCAAAACTCCTACGGAAGACAAGGCTCCTGTAGAAGTTCAGAACACTTGTATGATTACAATATCAACAAGTCAAACAAGTCAACCAATCAATATCAAATCCTAAGAGATCCGGTGTTTCCATAACTGACTCCAACCATCTATAAATATGAGTCCTAGGTTTCACATCTTAGGGAACACAATCGAGCAATATTACGGCTGTCAAGCATCACATCATCGTGCAACCCTAGCCGCCGTCACATCAACAACAACATTAATTCGATTCACAGAAATCATTGTTCATAGTTATTCATAATTATTCTTTTGTAATCATTACTTGATAATTAATGAAATACTTTTGAATAATTATTGTGTTCGTATTTACTGCGTCCGTGTGTTTGTGTTCTTCGATAATCATTACACAATTAAACATCAATTAATGATAATTCTGCAATCATTAATTTGATTTTATTTTAATACTGATAATTCCTGAATTGAGATCCTTGGATTCATAGGTGGTATCAGAGCCAAGTGCT
>BJCO01779705.1:0-16402 GCA_018326465.1 Flaveria floridana | reverse complement strand
ATATTTATGTAATCATTTTGTTCTTAAATGTAATTTTTAATATTATTCATAAGAAAAGAAGTTTTAGAACACAAACACACACAAAAGGTGTATCATTAACAATTCAGATAATTCAAGGTTGAGTGTGTGTAAGAGAAAATATTTTTTTTATAAAATCCTTTGTAATTCTCTTGAATAACATACATATGAATGAATGAAATTTATATGAATATATGTTCTTGAATTTGTTCATCATTCATTCATCATCATACATGTTCATCTTGCATATAGATCTTCACTTGAAATCATCAACGGATCTGTGAGATTCCACAGCACAGTTATGATAAACGATAACAATACGATTGCAATATTTGATCCATCCGTATTTCGTTTTTCACAGTTGGTATCAGAGCCTTGGCTCCTTGTTCTTCAAATTTTTCTTAAAAATTTGAACTTCAAGTTTGATCTGTAAATTGTTGTTGTTTTTGATGAAATCAAGCTACCATTAGCTTAGATTTGTTATTTCATGAAGATCTGCAAGTTTTCATATCAATTGAAGTTCATTTGAGCCATTAATTTGAAGATTTAAGTAAACTTGTTCTTCAAGTCTTCAAATACTCATGAACGTGAAATTTTGATTTTGTTATTGTTTGATCAAATTTAAGCTTCTAATAGCTTTAGTTTGTGATAACTAACATATCTGCAAAGTTTCATATCAATTGGATAACCACAACTCTTAAATTTGAAGATTTTTGAAAATTTTATGTTCTTGAGAAAAGTTCAATGTTCTTAATGAAAAATCATCAAAAATCACGAATCTGATGTTGTTTAGCCTAAATTAATAGTGATTTTAGCTTAGAAACATCAAATCTAAGGTTCGTTTATCATTCACAACATCCAAATCATACATTTTGAATATTGATTCTTAGATCTAGGTTTTTTTTCTTGGTGTTCTTCATGTGTTCATCATCTAAATCCGAGTTTAGTGATGATTATATGAAATAGATTGTTGATCTAGCTTATAATCACTTATCTAAAGCTATTATAACCTTTGATTTTAACCATTTTCACCAGAAATCCAAGAATCAGAAGTTTGTTTATTCAAGAACATGAAGTTTGACTTTTAAGAGTCAAACTGTTTTGAAATCTGAAAATCAGCCAAATCTTATGATTTAAATCAGGTTTTGATACATTTTTTTATCATACAATCATTCAAACAAACATACATACAACAAGTTGTGAATTTGAAAGTGAAATTTCATTCATAATCAAAGTTTACAAAAACTTATACAAATTACACTTATATTTGATTTTTGACTAAGTGTTCTATCATACACAGCTGATGAACTAATCCTACAGCTGATGTTCTAATTCTACAGCTGATACTCTTTGTTTTACTTGCAACCAAGTGTCCACAGCTAATGTGTTACATCCATAGCTGATGCATTAAGTCCATAGCTGACAAACATCAATTTTTTCTAAGTATTCACAGCTGATGAATAAATTAATTCAGAGCCGATGAACAAGTGAATTCACAGCTGATGAATAGAACAATCCACAGCTGATGTGTTAAGTTTACAACTTACACTTCATTTCAAAGCGGACAAAGAAACAAACAATCATCAAACAAAATTCTCAAATTTCAGATTCATCAGCACCAAACATCATCTACTAATCATCCATAGCATCATCATCATATATATTCAAACTTGCATACAGATCTTCACTTGAAATCATCAACGGGTCTGTGAGATTCTGCATCACAGATTTGATAAATGACAACAATACGATTGCCATATTCGATCCATCAACAGAATCGATTTTCCACAATTATACTCTTTCGCAAATCGATTAGCCATCTGCAATACGCAAGAATATCAGAAAACAATGATTTGAAGATTCAAACTTGAAATAAAAATCTTAAAATTTTAAGAAGTTGAAGAGTTTTGATGACATTTCAGAATCAGACAGTGATTTTGATGTTATAATATGCGATTTACCTTGATGATAATGTTTGTATGATGGAATGCAATCAAGGTTTGATTGTTATTTCTTGTTATGAGAGGGTATTTTGAGTGTTTGATAATCAAAGGGTTTAAGGGTTTTTTTCGCGGATCAGGTCTGAAAAATGATTATGAAAAGTGAATAAAAATGACAACGGTCTAGATTATTTATATCCTCTCAGAATATTATTTAAATCTTATTTAATGATGTGTGACCCTCAACCCTAATTACCTTTCCTGAGTAATTTGTTCTATCGCATAAATTTAGTTTTCCATAGGAAGTTAATTCCTACGCAGATCTTATACGGAAGACAAATTTTAATTTATCTTCTACACAAAATCTACGGAAGTATAATGTACTTATCCATAGGTTACCAATCTTATGGAAAGCAATCATACTTGTTAAACTGTGAACGCATCACAGTTTACTAATAACGAAGGGGAAAATTTTAACTTTGTTAAATTTTACACTGTAGCATCTGCTGAAAAGCAACATTATACTGTAACTTCTGCTGAAGGATAAAAATTTATTCTTTTTGTTGTATGATTCAAATATATTATTAGATCATTTATTGCTGTTGGACCTTGTTGACTTTGTTCCATGGAAATTGTGCAAAAATTTTCATATGACAGATATCCAGTAGCCAAAATAGGTGCTCAAAATAGGTACTCAAGTTCCAATTTTCTTCGTTAATTTTGATAAACTTAATTTTCATGCTGATTTATTACTACTCCCCAGAAATTTATGCTTAATAATGATTTTTAGCATAAATTTAATTAGAGAATAGCATGAAAAACACTTTTCTGTCCAACAAAGAGAAAAACACGTTTCTATCCAAAAAGAGAAAAACAAAAATATTTTTGTTTTTTTGAATATAAGCAGAAATTAAACATATTTACAAGCATATGAAACATATCTTGGGATCATACTACAACACTTAGAACCTTCCTTATGCATTTTTGAATTGAAATAGTAAACGTAGATCTAGTGCTAATTGCAAGTATTATGGTCCACATAAATTCAAACAAGAGTATATGTTCAACAAGGCATGCTGCTTATCATGGTTTGGTATTGTTTAAAGATTGACAAATATGGACTCCATTTCAATTCACATTAGAGTTTGTCCTCTATTTATGAATCATGTCATCACTATTTTTCACACTTTTAGACTATGTGCCTTAGCTCATAAACTCTTATCTTAAGATTTCTTTGAAATCTTATTAATGTGGATGTTATACACTTTAATCAAATATACAGTTGATCATATTGGAATCTTTTTAGAGCTATTCCATTTTGGAACTTATTAAATGATCATCATCTGGTCACCAGGCCATTGCTTTTGCAAAGCAGATGTGCCTATAACCCATGTCTTTACTTACGTAAAACAAAAGGATGATGAGGATCAATATCAGATCACCAGGTCATTGCTCATGCAAAGCAGAGGTGCTAATTTACATGATAAGCAAAGATATAGTCTATAAAGTAGCATACATAGAGTGTTTTATGACTAATATGACCACATCAGGATAAGACATACTTGCTTGATCCTTAAAATAGAATTTCTCATAATTTGACATTTTGACATTATGTTAACATGCACTTATTTATGTTCTACTCAGCTTGAACCTACTCACATATCAATTCACTTCTGAACAGTCTTTATTATTAGTTTAAAGCAGGAAAGTAAACTAAGGAATAGTGTGCTATTATTTCCCATAATATGAAATACTTATTCATGAAAGCATATTTACAGGATAATAATTTTGTTTTTTAATATGTTTTTATAAATGCATTTTGCTTTTTCATATAATAAAATTTGAAGGAGATATCATGTTTTTCTTTGTAATGATGATTAATCAAGGTTGATCATGCCTAAGAACTCAATTAAGAAATTAAATCTTACTGATTCAAAGGCTTTAGTAAATAGTTCAACAAGTTAATCCTTAGTATCCACTTTGATCAACTTGATCAAACATTTTTCTGAGCAATCTCTCAGAAAATGGTATCTGATTTCTATGTGTTTTGTTTTACTATGTTGCATTGGATTAGCGGTGATAAACATAGCAGCTGAGTTATCTATATGAATTTGTGTGTGAAGAAAATTATACCCATAGTCAAGTAATTGGTTTTGCAACCGTAATGCTTAAGAGCAACCAACTGAAGTAGCTATGTACTCATCTCCAGCTCTGGATACTAAAACATTTGTTTGTTTCTTGCACTGCCAAAATACAAGCCTTGGTCCTAAAAATTGACATCCACTTATTATGGATTTTCTGTTACTATTACACCCTCTAAAATCACTATCTGAATAGGAATAGAGTTTGAATTCTCCTTCTTTGGGATACTAAAGTCCAAGTGATGGCTTCTTTTTAAGATATCTGAATATCCACTTCACAACATTCATATATGATTCCTTTGGATCAGATTGGTACCTTGCACAAACACAAACAACAAACATAATATTAGGTTTGCTGGTAGTTAAGTACATTAATGATCCTGTCATTGATCTATATAATCTTTGATCTACAGACTTCCCTTTAGGATCAGGTAAAATCTTGTCTATGGTTGTTGCTGGTGTTTTGCATGAAGATGTATCAGCAAGAGTGTATTTCTGTAGTATTTGATGGACATACTTTTCTTGGTTGATGAATATGTCATCTGGTTTCTGATGAACTTGTAATCTAAGGAAGAATGTTAATTCTCCCATAGAGCTCATTTGAAACTCAGATTTCATCAATGCTTCAAACTCTTCACATAATCTCTTGTTTGTTGATCCAAATATAATGTCATCCATATATATTTGAATCACCAAAAGACCTTGATGTTTATGCTTGAGGAAGAGAGTCTGATCTATTGTTTCTCTCGTGTATCTATGCTTCAGTAGGAAGGATGATAATATCTCATACCACTTCCTTGGAGACTAATGAAGTCCATACAGAGCTTTGTCAAGCTTGTATACCCTGTAAGGGTAATCGGGATCTTCAAAGCCTGGAGGTTAAGCAACATAGACCTCTTCATCAATTTTACCATATAAGAAAGCACATTTTACATCCATTTGGTAAGCTGTGAATTTCTTATATGAAGCATAGGCTAGAAAAACTCTGATGGCTTTAATCCAATCAACTGGTGCAAAGACATCATCATAGTCTATTCCTTCTTCTTGAGTATAGCCTTGTGCTATCAGTCTTGATTTATTTCTTACAATAATGCCTCTATTATCTAGCTTGTTTTTGAAAAGCCATCTGGTACCAATTGGATATTGCCCTTCAGGCAGATCAACTAGATTCCAGACTTTCTGCTTTCTGAATTGTTAAAGCTCTTCTTACATAGCTTTAATCCAACTATTGTCTTTAAGTGCAACTGTAATATTGGGTGGAACAATTAAGATAGAAACAGGAGAAGAGACAGATGTTGGTTGCTCCCCCTTGATTTCTTGTGGTTCTTTCATGAAGATCACAAATTATATTGTCAATTGGGTGATCCTTGTTAATTCTGGTTGTAGGTATTATTGCAATAAGAATGAATGATTCCAAGTTGGTCATGTGTGTTGATGGACATTGATCCAGCTGTGATGGAGATTCAACGAAGTAGTCAAATACTTCATCATGTTGGTCTGATATTGAATGGTATCCATCTTCTTGATTTTGTGCCTTAGCAGATATAGGTTGAACTTCCGTAGATGTTACAGGAACATCTCCGGATGTAGGTTGTGGTTCTGCTGATGCTGTAATGGACTTGGACTTTGTACTGATAGATTTGGAACTTCGGCTAAGGGAACTATGGCATCTCCAGATGTAGATGGAGTATCTATGGATTATGGAACTCTTATTGATGCATTAGTCACTTCTCTGGATGCAGTATTAACATCCGCGAATGCAGTTTTAATAGCTGCTGATACTTTGTTCACTTCTTTGGAGGTTGAAATTTTATTTCCATTAGACTGTCCATTACTTAATTGTGGTGAAGGGCCACGATCTGCAACACTTGAAGTGTGTGAATGATCTCTTGGTGGATTCGTAGTCAGTGGCACTTCACTCATTGTTGGAGGTACATAAGGATAACATGTATTTGTAGAACCTGCAATATTCAAATAACCAGAGTTAAATGAATTTGTGAAAGAATCTATGTCAAATAGCCATGATAAACCTATTACTAATTTTTTAAATGAGGTTTCATCAAAAGATACATTAGGTGTTTCTTTCATAATGTTTTGTTGTGGAATATAAACTCTATATGATTTGATGAATAACCAACAAAGAAACCATCATAGGTTTTTTACGAAAACTTTCCTAATTGATCCTTGGTGTTTACAGACACATGACACTCAAAATCTCTAAGATATCCTGTAAAAGGTTTTCTTTTAAATAAAAGCTCATAAGGTGTTTTGTTATGTTCTTTAACAATTAATGTTCTGTTTTGAATAGTGCAAGCTGTATTCACTGCTTCAGCCTAAAAGGTAATGGGTAGATGTGAATCAGCTAGCATTGTTCTAGCTACCTCAATGAAAGTTCTATTTCTTCTCTCAGCAACTCCATTTTGTTATGGAGTTCTTGGTGCGCTGAACTGTCTTGCTATGCCATTTTTCCCGCAAAAGGTATCTAGAACACAGTTAACAAATTCAGACCCATTATCACTTCTTAAAGTTATTTTTATTGAAGTAGCATTCTTGAGTTGAATGATTGTTTTTGCTGTAGATTGCACAATGTTTGTTGAAATAGCAATCTGAAGTCATATGGTTATTCATATTGCAGATGGAATAGTAACTGCTGAAGTAGCAATCTTCAGTGTTATGATTGGTCACATCACACCACTTGCAATACTTATCTTCTGCTTTACTTCTTGATTCAACCATTTTCTTATTCTACTTCATCTGTTGTTTGTGCTTTTTCAGCTCTTTCTCAAATTTAGCTGCTGAAGAGTCTTTTCCATTCCCAGACATGATGTCAAAAGGTCCTGATATTTCAATAAATGACTTTTGTTGATGATGCACAGTCTTCTCCAGTTTCTTGTTTGTGCTTTTGATTGTTGAAGATTCAGCAGGAGGTGTCTTCTCTTTGGCTACTGAGTTTTCAGTAGACACTTGCTTCCATAGATCTTCTACGATGGACTGTTTAGATGAACTCACACTTTTCT
Organism: Flaveria floridana; assembly: GCA_018326465.1. NCBI lineage: Eukaryota > Viridiplantae > Streptophyta > Magnoliopsida > Asterales > Asteraceae > Flaveria > Flaveria floridana. The sequence continues at coordinate 9,286 of BJCO01779705.1, read as the reverse complement.
TCATCAGTTGAGGATCTACTGATGATTCTTCTGGAATCTCAATAATCTTCTTCTTCCGAAAAAGATCTGCTAACATTTTTTAGATAGTCTTCCTTGTCTTAGTTCTGCAGAAGTAGTTTTTGTTTCTTCCGTGGAATTCAGAGTGACATCAGCTTCAGACCTTTTTGTTGTTTGTTGAGAGACTTGTTATTTGTTGAGCTCTTGAATCCCAACATTCAATTGAGCTATTCTCTGGTAAATAGTCTTTAGCAAGTTTCTTTGTTGAGGTGGATAAGGCAGCTTGATTTCTTCAAGCACTTTTGTTATTAAAGATTCAAATACCACACTTTTTCCCTTACCCTTATCATCACCTTGTTGTTCATCATGATCATCCAGCTCAAACAGATCATCATATCCATCAAAATCAAAATCTGATTCATCTTGTTTTGAAACTTCTAAATTAATTGATTTAGTTTCACTCACCTCAGAATGATCATCACCATTGGCAACTTGATTAATTTCAGTTTTAATTTCATTATTGGTGCTTGGAACAAAATGGTTTGATAAGTTGTTAGTCATAGAATCAGGTAATGAGGTATAATAGTTATTCACTAGGGCTGCAACATTATGAAAACCCAAACCTGATTTGTTTTGTGATTCAATATGAGAATTTAATAGTTTCTCATATTGTTGAGATGAAAGTTGAAACTTCTAAAGTTTCACTGCACTAGATGCATAATTGATTTTGTTAAGGATGCAGTCAAATGCTCAACTTGTGCCTTCAAATTGTAACTTTCAGAAACTAATTTATCTAATTCTTTTTGTAAGGATGTGATTTTTACCTGATAAAGTTTATGTTCCCTTATATGAACATTTAAAACTATCGTTTCTTTAACTTTATTAGCAAGTTGTTGAGCATGATTTTTGTACCTCTCAACTTCCTCAATGCTGCAGGATGAACTTCGACCTTCAACCCCAATTCATCCTCGATCGGCCTTCTTCCACTATCACCGACACCAATCGACCACCCACCTTCGACCGCAACCATCCTCTGTCGACGAAACACCCAAATCAACATCAATCGAACACCATCGACGACCCCAAATCAACATACCCTGTCAACCTTCGATTCAAGCACCAACCACCAATGACCGACAACGACCCCTCGGCTATCTTCATCACCCTCGGTCACCTGCAAACAAACAAATCACCACCGGTCTTCAATTTGGGTTGGTTTGATCTTGGAACCGAAGAGAAGAGAGCTTCGAGAGAGATCGTGAGTTCGAGAAATAGAGAGATACCGAGAGAGATCGAGAGTTTGAGTCGGTGAAGAAGAGAATTCAGATTAGGCAGAGAAAGCCATCGGAATTTCTTTTTAAAGCTCAACCGACAAAGGGCTCAATTTTGACTTTTTTTCTTATTTTGACCGGCAATATATATAAATATTTTTTTTATTTTCTTTAATATTTATATTTTTCTTAAAACAAACAAAAACTCAATTGACAATTTTTTTAAAAAAGGTTGTTCGCGGAAGAATTTTTAAAATTCTCGGAAGATTTTATTGTTAAAAGACATTTATATTTTTCAACAAATAAATCAAACATCAGAAGTTGTTAAATTTTAACAAACAAATCCCAAACTTCCGAGGTATTTCTTTTAATTCCAGAAACTTTTCAACTTGACAAATTTTAAAATTTGCTCTCGAAAATTATAAAGAAGTTGAATTATTTGGAATTCATTCACAAAATTATTTAAATTTTAATTAATTCGATTCAAATTTTATAACTTTTAGTTAAGTTTGATTAATATTAACCGAGCTTAAATAAATTGTAATCGAGCAAATTTAACTTTTTAATTAGTCTGATCTAATTAAATTGAGTTTCGACGTTCTTTGGATTCAATTAAATTCTAAAGTTGACTTTGATTAAAACACAAACAAATTTTCAAATCATTTTTGTTGTCAAACAAAATAGAAAATTTAACATCATACACTAACACTCGTGTTTCAAGAAACTGAGCTATCTTTCTTGCTGCAGGTAGAAAGAGATTTCAAGAATTCAAACAAAGCAAACCAAGCAGCAAACAACCAATCAACAGCAGCAAATCAAATAAAAGCTGCAAACAACCTATCATCAGCAGCACATCAAACAATAACTCATTATTTGATAACACGAACATTCAATTATACATAAGTCACATTGAGAAAGAGCTGATGCACTTACATTTATGTGATCTTGTAAACACAAACAACATATTGTCTAATGATTTGATAACATGCAGGTCAGAGATGGAACAATCTCAAAGAAATGATCAAGCACAAAACAAGACATTGAATCAACAAAACATCAGATTAACTCAAAAGATGAACCAGTTGCAAGACAAAATGGTTCAATAACAAATCAAGCTTGAAGAGTTAACTACTGAGCTTGCAAAAGCAACAAACATTACTAACACAAACATTCCTCCATTGCCTGAAATTCCTGAAGACAGAAAGATCAATCTATGCTCATCAGCATGCATAGATGAAGTTCAGGCATACCGAAAACATTGCAACAATCTATGATACATGATAAAGGAGGAAATAGCTTCACATGCAGAGGAACTACAAACTTCTGCAAAACAAATAAGTTCATTGGAGAAAAAAGTTGATAAATTGCTTAAAGAAAATCACAAGCTAAATGCCCAATCAACTGAACTCTCTATGAAGTTAACAAACAAAAAGGCTGAATTTGAAACCAAAATTTCAGAAGCAAGTACAACTAAAACAATCATTAACTTGCAACATTACATTGAGCGTTTAAATCAAGCAATCAATACAGAAAAGGTTATAAATGCAGAATTAAAGATACAACATAAAGCCTTTGAAGATAAAATCAATTCTCTACTAAAGGATGTAGACAAACTCCTTGGAGAAAGATTTAGTCTTCAAGTTCAAGTTACAAGACTCACAGAGTCTTTAACAAAGACAAAATCCGATCATGCTTCAACAGAAGTTGAACTTGAGAATTTAAAGATGACTGCAACCAAGTTGGAAGAACTACTTAATACACAAAGAAATCAAAAGAAGAGTGTTGAAACTACATATCATGTAGTTCCTCCACCTTACAATGATAACTACATAGAAATGCCAACTTCAATGACAAGTCCAGTCACAGAAGATTCAAAGATGCATGATCATCATCAAACAAACAAACCATCTACTATTACTCAAATCACTTCTCCTGAAACAGCACCAAAGCTGTACCTCAAACCAGAATCACCACAGAATGAATCATTTCATTCATGTGATGATCAAGATGGAGATCCTACAAGTGATGATAGTGATGATGAAACCAACCAACCAAACAAACAAATATTGTCATGTATTAATCATGTCATTGAAGAAATCAATTCAAAACAAACACAACCACAGAAATCCAAAGCAGAAAAGCCTGACAACAAACAAAAGGATATGGTTCTCAATGAGATATTCAAATCAGCATGATTTCTTGCACCAGAATTGCCTAAGGCTGAACTAATAGCAAAGATTAAAATGGAGTTAAAGAACAAACAAAAGCCTGAGGTACAAGAAATCAAAGAACAAATCAAGAGGAAGAAGACCAGATCTAAAAGAAAGAAGAAAACTCAGATCAAGTCTTCTACACCTGATCCATACCAACCATCAACCTTAATAGATACATTTAAAACTCCAAAACAACAAACAATTCTCTATGAGACATGTAATTAAGATTCACATAACACTTCAGAGTTTAAAAACACTAAGAGTGATACATATATCTGTCCTCACAAGAGAAAACAACACAAACAACCAAGATAAAAGGCTGTGAAGTTCCAATCAAATCCAACTTCATTATTCAAGCCTAAGGAAAGAAGATCCAGACCTATTCCCTACTGCTTAAATTATGACATGGAGACTCATAACACTTCAGAGTGTTCATACAACAACTCTACAACATCTCAACATAGAAGATGTCAAAGATCTTATCATACATCATATTCATACTCACCAAGATCGGAGCATGAGTACTACAACAGACGTCTAGCTACTCTTCTCCTCGATCACATCAGCATGGGTATGATTTTAAACATTATGATATTCATAATTGTTGGGCACCAAGACAATATCCTAGGTCATACACACAACATCAGTATGACGGATATAGGAATAATGATCGGAATAATGGATATCATAGAAGATCACATCCATCAAATTATTATAATCATGATTATAATTCTTGTGATGAATATGATCTCATGCCCAGAAGAAACAAACATTACCAAGGACAAAGATCCTTTGCTACACCTCCACAAAACTTTCAAAAGGTAAATAGATTTTCCAAACAAACCAAAAGATTTTCAAAAGCCAAACAAACTTCTTTCATTAGACAAACTAACGTTGAGTCAGTTGGCTTAAAATTAAAACAATGTTGGAGAAAGAAAACAATTTCAGGAGGTGAATCTGATACATCATCAGATAAAGCAAAATCATACACAAACGAGCAAGTCACATGTAAAATGCTAATGGATAGCTCAGGACAGTAATGGCCTGGGTTGAAACGTCTAACTGATTTACTAGTATGATAGGGACAGTTATGGAGGCCTGTCAACCTAAGAAAAGTTAGCAGTGGCTGATCCCTTCCCATGACAGGAACGTTCTTCCTGTTCATGATATTATGATGCAACTGAGCCAAATGGAGCAGAAATTAACAAGAATTCAATGCAGGATATATGTTACTCACTAAAACAATGATGGCAATGCAAGAAACAACCGATGTTTTCATTCCATCTGCTTAGTCTGAGTACATTGCTACATGGACTAACTGTTTATGATCACTTTTGAATTGATAACACATATGCCATTTCTTTATTTTCTCAAAAACAAAAATCCTAAAAATTAGAAAATCAAGAAAAATCCAAAAAATATTTCTATTGAATCTTCCTGCATTTACATGAGAAATGATAGTACACTTATTTACTATCTTTTGCATCTATTTTTCAAATCAATAAAGACTGACAAGACCTTGTTTGATATGTCAGTAGGCTCAGCTTGGATTCAAGATAAGCATATTTGTGATTAACTAAATCAATATGCATTGTGGACCAAAACCATCTTAGGGTATTGGTAAGCAATGACTTTTCAAGTGTTTGCTTGTGTGGTTACCTAAACACACCATGTGAAAAATAGTTTATAAACTCTCATTGATAAAAGTGTCTGTTTCCCCTTTGTTGTATGTAAATACAGACCTGGAGTAAACATAAGGACAACTTCTGTTGTGCTAAGCACAGACCTAGTTGTCCTTGCACTAAAAGTGTTGATGCTAAAAAGAATCCCAATGTGGATCAATTCTAAAAGAATCCCAATGTGGATCAATGCTAAAAGAATTCCAATGAGGATCAACTTCCAATGTGAAGTATAAAAGAATCTCAATGCGGATCAAATATAAAAGAATCCCAAAGTGGATCAAATCATGAGAATTTATACTCTAAGTAGCCTGGTTCAAGTTGTAATAAATTGCCACCTTGCATTTCATGAGGAGAGTTATTCTTCCATAATTCTGAGTGTGGGGTACTCTAAGCATATCTAATCAAATCTAAACATGATAAGTATCACAAATTGTTGAAAATAGATTCTTGCATGAGTTTAAGTGGACAAACATACTTATAATCAACTTTATTCTTTGTCTATGTCTATTCCAAACTTTTAACATTCTTAGATGTAGAAGATTTTGGATTAGTATGATCCCATTGCAGTTGAAGGATTCATGCTTGTAAATATCTTAATTTTGAAAAAAAATCTAAAATGCCAAAAAGATTTGTCATTTTTAGTATTTTTCTTAGTTTTAGCAGATTTACATGTGTTATTGATTTAGGAGTGAAACTTCCATGCAATACCTCTACCGAAAGGATTTAGACTTTTGCAGGTGATGAATTACATGACATGCCTGAGTTTCTTATTCAGTTTAAGATGTCAAAAGAACACTCCTACTTCCTTCAAAGATCTCCTGCTAGTTGCTGAGAACTAAGAATCCTCCTCTTAGTGTCTCATACACAAAAGTTCCTCACCCTCCAAATCTTTTGTTGAGGGAGAGTATATGTTAAGTCTGAAGAATTTCTGATGCTTCTCCTTCACTTTTGAAGTTGAGATAAAGCTACTGATATTGCTACCTGTGCAATCCACAGTGTATGCAAATGTGTGTATCTTCAAGTCTTCAAAATGAGACTAGAAGATCAAGCTGATGAAACATACATCAAGTGTCGAACCAAAGTATTTATGTGCTGAAACAAAGTCATTTTCTCAATGCCTTTTTATGAAGCTTCTAAGAAGATGCTACCAAAAGGGGGAGAAGACTGCACTACAAGACTGCACATCATAAACATACAAGGTTTTGATAATCATGAGGTTTTGGCAGCATCATCTTAGGGGGAGTACTGTTGGAATATTTGAAGATGATACTTACCAAAACCTAAGTGCCAAATCTCATGATGATTACCAAAACCAACACAGTGAAAATATGCTAAAGATACGATCAAAACGAAGAAAATTGACCAAAGTCAAACTTGATCAAACTTGGTCAACCGTGGTCAAAGTCAACAGTCAACATCAGCGATCGTCCCGATGACGTCAGCACCCGACAGTCATGCATCAGCAAAAGAGAATTTATCAGACTTAGAACTATATTTGTGTAATCATTTTGTGCTTAAATGTAATATTTTTCTTATTATTGTAAAGAGTATAAATGACTAAGTGTAGTCATTTATACTCCATAGATGAGAGATGAGAGAATAGAGTTGTAGAAGGAAAAACACACACAAAAGGTGTAATCACTAATATTGAGAGAATTCAAGGTTGAGTGTGTGAGAGAGAGTGCTCTTCCAAACTCCCTTGTAATCCTCTTGAATCAAACATATGAATGAATGAAATATTTCTGAATTTGTGTTCTTGATTGTTCATCATTCATTCATCATCATACATGTTCATTCAAACTTGCGTATAGATCATCATGAAATCATCAACAGATCTGTGAGATTCCGCATCACAGATCTGATAAACGGTAACAATACGATTGCAATATTCGATCCATATAAGTGAGTATCGATTTCAACAAGATGAATCAATTGGTTCAGAATGATCTGGTGGATGGAGTTACTGTCAAGAACTTCCATCTTCCAGACTTCTGCATAGCATGCAAGAAAGGGAAACAGACAAAGAAGTCTTACAAGTCAAAGAAAGTTAATTCTATCGACATTCCTCTCGAGCTTCTACATATGGATCTGTTTGGGCCAGACAACACAAAGAGCATAGCTGGGGATTGGTACTGCTTTGTTATGACAGATGATTACTCAAGATTCTCTTGGGTGATGTTTCTAAAAGCAAAGTCAGATACATTTGAATCCTTCAAACATCTAGTTACCATATTGGAATCACTCTACAAGCTGAAAGTCAGGAAAATACGTTCAGACAATGGGACAGAATTCAAGAATCAGTGGATGGAGGCATTCTATCATGAGAAAGGGACTGTTCATCAATTCACTTCTGCCTAAACTCCACAGATGAATGGCGTTACTGAACAAAAGAATAGGATCTTGATAGAAACAACAAGGACAATACTAGCTGACTAAAAAATACCAGTTCAATTCTGGAACAAGGCAGTGGCTAATGCATGTTACACTCTAAATCAGGTCTTGGTAGTCAAACATCATGGAAAAACTTGTTATGAGTTGCTCCAACAACGTAAACCCAATTTAGAGTATCTGGAACCATTTGGTGCACCGTGCATGCTGCTAGAGAAAAATCAGACTGGGAAGTTCTGCGAGAAGGCAGAAGAAGGTATCTTCCTTGGATACAGTATACCAGACAAAAGAGTTTACAATAACTTAACTGGTCAGGTAGAAATGTGGTGCAATGTTGATGTACAAAGATAGACCACCCCCCTTCGGGAAAAGGACCTTCCTTTTTCTTCGACTATGATGGATTTTTTAAATCCTTTAATCTACCTCCTTCCTATTTTGATGATGAGTTAGCTGCTCGAATGATGTACGATGTTCTGAACACTCCTACACGAGACTCGACATCATCGGTTTCATTAGAAGATACTTCTAGCCCTTCAGGGGGAGAGCTTGAGGTAAGTGATTCTTCCTCCGATGACGAGGCCGTTTAAACTGAGAGTGCAAACCAGGAGGAGCAAGTTCCCACTACCGAAAGTACACCAGCATCTGATAATGATGCAACTGGAACTTCTGAACCCCATACTCCAACAGTTCAGAATCTGGATAATGAAGTAGCAGTACCCATCACTCCTAGAACTTGAGTTAATGTGCATCATCCCCTGGACAACATCATCGGGGATATTCTATCGGGAGTTCAGACAAGAAATCAGCTATACTCAGCTGATTATGTGGCAGTCATGGAAAAGGGATATCTACACGATGGTGCTTATCGATGTTTCGTGTCTTAAGTTGAGCCAAAGTATGTAAGCGAGGCTTTAAAAGATGAGGCATGGGTTAGTGCTATGCAAGAAGAACTCCTTCAGTTCAAGAAGTTTGGAGTCTGGACTCTTGTGGACAGACCAAAGGTGCAAAGGTGATTGACACTAAATGGGTCTTTGGTGTAAAAAGGATGACCAAGGGGTCATATCAGAAACAAGGCTAGGCTTGTAGTTCAAGGGTTCAGGCAAGTCGAAGAAGTTGACTACAATGAAGTGTTTGCACCTGTGGTAAGGATGGAAGCAATTAGAATCTTCCTAGCCTATGCATCATTTATGCAGATTAAAGTCTATCAACTGGATGTGAAAAGTGCATTCCTTCATGGTGAGATCTGTAAAATAGTGTACGTCAGTCAACCTGAAGGATTCGAGGATCCTTATCATCGGGATAAGAGTTTATAAACTCGACAAGGCTTTGTACGGGCTCCATCAAGCCCCTCGAGCCTGGTACGAGAAACTCTCCACTCATCTGCTGAAACATGGTTTTCGCAGAGGTGTAATTGACTGCACGTTGTTCATCAAGGAAAAGAACAGTGATTTACTACTGGTGCAAATATATGGGGATGACATAATCTTCGGTTCTAAGAATGAAGCATTATGTAAAGAATTCGAGTCTCTGATGAAAGCTGAGTTTGAAATGACTGCCATGGGAGAGATGAAGTTCTTTCTCGGTTTACAAGTAGGTCAGACACCAAATGGTATCTTCCTGCATCAGACCAAAAATGTTGGAGATATCCTGAGTCGGTTCGACATGGAGAATGCAATGGTTGCAGGTACTCCACTTGCCACGAACCATGATGTGGCACCCGACGAAAATGGTGATC
>BJCO01779555.1:0-11339 GCA_018326465.1 Flaveria floridana | reverse complement strand
TTAGTTAAACAATGGCAAATAATAATGTGTGTTAGTGATATAAAATTAAAATGGTTTTAATTTTATAAAACAAGGGATGTGATTGTATAATTTTAACATTTTTTGAATTGAGAGGGAAAACCAAAGGGGACCATTTTTCGGCCGCCCCCTTGGTCTTGGATACCCCATTTTATTAGTTCCAAGACATGCAAGTCTTGGACACTTGAACACTCATTCATTTTTCACATCCAAGAACACACACACAACAAAAGTTCTCTCTCTACTCTCTCCTCTAAACTCACGGTTTTGGGCAAGAAAAGAAGGAGATTTTTCAGCCAACAAAAGGGGTTTTGTAGCTGGAAATTGGTGTCAAAGATCCTAGCATTCAAGGTGATTTGTTGGTAGGCTTGGGGTATGCTATCTTGAGAACTTCTACCTTGAAGTTTAGCCACAAGAACACATCCTTTTCATCTCTTTAATCTCGGATTTCTGCAGCTCCAAAGGTTGTGGTTCTTATATTTTATGTTCATCTTATTGTATGCCTTTTGTATAATGATCCATGGCTTGGGGTTCTTTAACAAAATGGGTTTGATAATAAGATTTTAACATGTTTTAAATCATATATTCCGCTGCGTTTTTCATATATACAAGTAAATATGAACTTTGATAAACATGTTAAACCCCTCACAACCAGATGAATATGTTCCTTTACAAGCTGATCCTGTAAGACAAGCTCCATAACATCAAAGGGTTTCAACTGAGGTTGGTCCTAGTTCTATGCCTACTCCTTCAGATGATCCATCAAATGAAGTGAGGAATCCAGCACCAACTACTGTTCTAGTTGAAACTGAGAGAAATGAAAATGATCACAGTCTTTAAAGTGCAGCAAATGCCCAAGCAGAAACCAATGAAGTCGTTGATTACTTTCATCACTCTCCCACATCACAACTTGAAGGTGCCTCTTACTATGATGATCTGGATGTCTCCAACCTTGATGTATCAATCACTGGTGACTCCATTCCAACTACCAGAATACATAAGGATCATCTAGTGTCAAGTATCATTGGTGAACTAGATGAGCGGGTGACTAAAACCAAGTCAAGGATTGCAAATATTTGTTTGTTTTCTTGCTTTCTATATTAGGCAGTACCCAAGAACATAAAAGAGGCTCTTCAAGACAACAGCTGGATCGAGGCAAATCAGGAATAGTTGCCCCAGTTCAAGAAACAAGAGGTTATGGCTACTGGTAGGTCTGCCAAAAGGTCAATACCCTATTAGTACCAGGTGGCTATACAGAAACAAGACTGATGTTAGAGGCATTGTCATCAGAAACGAAGCAAGATTAGTGGCACAGGGCTACACACAAGAAAAAGGAATAGACTATTATGAAGTGTTTGCTCCTGTAGCCAGATTAGAAGCAGTTAGAATTTTCCTTGCGTACTCTGCATCCATGAAATTCATGGTGTATCAAATGGATGTGAAGTGTGCTTTTTACTATGGCAAGATTGCTGAAGAAGTCAATGTGAGTCAACCTCCAGGATTTGAAGACCCAGATTTCCCTCACAAGGTATATAATCTTGAAAAAGCCTTGTATGGTCTTCATCAAGCCCCACAAAAGTGGTATGAGACTCTCTTATCTTTTCTGCTCACACATGGCGATGAAAGAGGAAAGATTGATCAGACTCTCTTCAGAAAGAGAAAAAGTAAAAGACATGTTGCTAGTCCCGATTTATGTGGATGATATCATCTTTGGCTTAACAAACAAACAAATCTGCAAAGATTTTGAACATCTCATGCATTCCATGTTCCAAATGAATGCAATGGGAGAACTCACTTTCTTTTTAGGAGTGCAAGTACAACTAACAGCAGATGGAATCTTCATCAACCAATCAAAATATATGGAAACCATGCTAAAGAAGTTTCATTTTGCAGATTGTCAGTCTATCAGAACTTCTGTTGATACCAGGATGAAGATAGGTCCAGATCCAGAAGGAAAATTAGTGGATCGGACTCATTATAGATCTATGATTGGATCACTCATGTATCTAACAGCTAGTGGACCTGACATTATTTTTGGTGTATGTGTTTGTGTCAGGTATCAAGCAGATCCTATGGAATCACATGTGAATGCAGTCAAGAAGATATCTAGATATCTCAAGGGCAAGCCTGCACTTGGATTATGGTATCCAAAGGAAGGAGATTTGAATCTCTATGCATACACTGACAATGACTATGGAGGATGTAACTTCAATAAGAAGTCCACATCTGGTGGTTGTTAATTTCTTGGTCCTAGACTGGTCTCCTGACAGTCCAAGAAGCATACAAATATGCCTGTTTCAACAGCAGAAACTGAGTACATTACAGCATCAGCTTGTTGCTCTCAAGTTCTCTGGATTCAAAACCAGATGCTTGATTATGGTTTTAACGTCTTGCACACACCAATTCATATCAACAACACAACAGCTATGTTCATAACAAATAATCCAGTTCAACACTCAAAAACTAAACATATTGAAATTAGAGATCACTTTTTGAGAGATTGTGCTAAAAAAGGGTTAATCAAATTGATACAGGTTCACACTGATAATCAATTAGCTAATTTATTCAATAAGGCATTTCATACAAGTAGATTTGAATTCTTAGTTCAATCAATTGGCATGATTAACCTTGAGTAAGAACCAAAACCAATAAAAACATTAAAAAATATTCATAAAAAATACAAAAAGAATTTATCTTTCAGAAGTATATGTTTTATACTTTGGGTAATGATATAATTACAGTCGTTATATCATTCACTGTGCTTATATATAAATCTCAAATAGCTAACATGACTTATCTGATATGCAAGTAGGCTCAACTTGGAAAAGAAAACACATGCAGTGATGAACTAAAGCTTATATTCAACTCTGAAGCTTTCATCTCAAAATGTGTGTAAGTATTAGCTTATACAAATATGTCTGTGTGTAGCATCCTAAACACACCAGGTAATGATGTCGTACGAATCTCTTTTACTCACATCAGATTTTCTTTTGTTTTGCTAAGCAAAGACCTGGAAAAACAAGCACATAGTGTTGATGTCATGATCTATCAAGATTCCCAATAAGGAACACATCCAATTTGGATGAATCAATAGAATAAAATACATTCCAAGTGAATGCAACAAAAGAATCCTAAGAGAGATCACCTTCCAAAGTGAAGTTAAAAGAATCCTAATGTGGATCAAACAGATAAAAGGATCAAAATAAAGAAATCTCAATAAGGATCAAGCAAAGTGAGATTTCATATTTTAAGTGATAGTAAGATGTTAAAGTTCTACCATACATTGCATCCAGATGGTTGACCTTACCATACTTTTGAGTATGAGGTACATGTTGAATACCCAATCAACTCCAAACATGAGAAGATCACTAGTATTAAAATATTAAGAAAGTATGAGTTTAAGAGGACAAACATACCTTTAATGAATATGTTCACGACCATGTTTGTTTTATTAACAACTGCTTGCACTTGTGAAAAGTAAGATTGATATGATCCCATGGTATATCTCCACTTCATGTACAAATAAGAACACAAAAATCACAAAATAATTTCTCTTCAAAATTTTAAAAAATCTTTAAAGTTTCTATCTGTTATAGATATAAACTTTAGGGAGAGTAATTAAAATTCTGATCATTTTGTACAATAATTTACTTTCTTGAAAAATACAAAAAATCAAAAACAAGTATAAAAAATCAGAAATCTGACTGTGTTAGTGCAGAAGTTATACCATAGTATCTCAGTTTTTGCATACATCATGAAGCACAAAAGTCCAAGATCAGTCAACACTGGGAAACTTGTTTCACATCTGATGAACAAGTCAATCCAAGCAAGAATTGACAACCCAAGCAACAGTCAAAAATTCATAAACAACAAATCAACAGACTCATCTTCACAATAGTCAAAAGCAAAAGACACAGGTTCATAAAGATCAAGCATCAAAGCAAAAACAACCAAAACTACCCATAGCAGAAACATTAAGATTTGACAAGTTCAAAACTTAATGTAGGTAAGAGCATTGGTTAATACGGGTGAAGGTAACCCTAGCAACTAACTAATGCGGGTAATAGTTTTGAGTCATGAAAACACAAGTGAAAGTAATGTGGGTAAGTTAACTCTACCGTATTAGTCTCACTACAAATACCTATAAAGTTTTCAAGTATGAAAACTAATACAGCCAACTTTGTTCATCCGTATTTGTTTTCTTCAGCCGTATTTCCCAAATAAAGTTGAAATCATTACTTAAACTTGGTTGTATATTTGTATCATTATAAATTAGAAGTGTGCTCACACTCTTCTGTCATCATGTTTGAAGTTCAAGAAATACAGACTACTTTTTTGTTCATCCACATTTGTTGAAGTAAATATGGATCAACACATGTTTTTCAACATTTGCTACAGTGTACAACTGCCAAGACAAAGTTAAAACATCCGCATTTGCTACTGTGCAAAAACGTATGTAAACTTAAACCATCCGCCTTTGCTATAGTGTTTAAGTGTCTGAACTTAAATTTTCCGCATTTTCTACAGTAAAAAAATGCTTTCAGATTTTACTCTTCCATATTTGCTACAGTAAATATATGCTGACTATTTTAAGCTTCCATATTTGCTATAGTAGTCAACCGCACTTGTGTTTTAACACTTGTATAATTTGAAAACGACATTGAAAGGACTATTAAAACAGATCATAAGAGTGCATGTAATACTTTTCAAATTTGAGAGACACTATAGTGCGACGAGTGAAAACCTTCATACTATTCTTCATCCATATCAAAATCATCAACAACATTCTGATTCCTGTGTTCTACAAACATCATATTGCCTCTATTTTGATTCTCAACCATCGTAGTATCGAAACAAGGTAATTCTCAGAAAAATCCACGATGAACCCTTCCCTTCAAACACATTTTAAACTCAGAACCCTAAAACAAAGAAATATTCTCAAAATCAACCACAAACCAAGGATTGATAGACATTTTCAAGCTCAATGACACAAATGATCATGAAAATTAACATAAACAAGTGATTTACAAAACCCTAAATTGTCTTATGAACATGGGATCATCAAACTAAAAATGTTAACTTCAAAACTTATGGTTGAATGTTAAAAGAGAGCTTAAATAGAAAATCAACCTCAAAATAAAAGATAATTCACAATAAAATTGTTCATACATTACAAAATCAAGTTAGGTCAAATGTCTATGCAACAGTACCCTTGATTCTTTAATTTTGACCAAAAAAGTCATAGTTGAAATAATCAGCTTGATTTCACCAATGTAATTGATGGTTTAATGTCAAAAACTAAATCATATGCATCTTATGTAGAAGCTAATGGAAAACCTCACTTGGAGCAAGGTCCATAATATTAGTGGATTTCTTGACCCTGAAGTCCTTAAAGAAGAAGGACTTAGAGACATGTCCGATTCTTATCCACTACCAGGGTTGCTCATGCTATCTTAGTGAGATCAGTCATTTATGAGAACTTCATAAGATCATTCTGGAGTACATCTGAAGTTGCAGAGATTGATGGTGTCAACATTCTATGTGGAAGAATTTCTGCTGATCACACCCTTACCAACACTGAACAGAGTGTGAGATAGTGTCTATATTTTGGTGATGATGCCAGCACTCCTCAAGAACTAGAAGATAAGGAAATCATGACCTTCTTTGCTAGCATTGGTTATGAAGGAGGATATGAAGGAAAACAGATTGTCAAAGGGTTAGTTGATCTGTAGTGTAGATTTCTGATCCATCTATTCCAGCACTGTCTGTCCAAAAGAAAGACAGGAAAGAATGATATCCTTGTGACTACTTCTTCAGCTATTTGTGCTCTATGCACCAGCAGACCATTCGATATGTCTGCTTATGTATTCAATGGTTTGGTGTCAAACATCCATGAAGGAAGAAGACACATGTTCCTTATGTACCCTAGATTCCTTCAATGCCTCATCAATGAAGCATTTCCATAGCTTACACCTGTAGGACCTGTAATGAACATTCCTCATTACAATTCCAAGTCCTACATGTAATAAAGAGAGGGATCCTAGGAATTTCTACAGTGGAACCTTCTTTCCAATACTTCCTTGGATGTTAGAGCAAATCCATCAATAAGAAGAACAAGAGGATATAGCTCCAGATGAGCAAGCTCTAGAAGAAGAAGAACAAGCAGCTCAAGATCAACAACATGTTGATGAGCATGGTACAGAGGAAATGGTGGAACAAAGGCCTGATTCACTACATGTTGATGTAGGTGGTGATCTTCACTCATGACTTTTTGTTCAAGAAGCTAAAATGGTTTCTCCATTTGTTCCATCACCTATTCAGTCTCCACACATGTCTCCGGCTCACTTTTCCTCACCGCACACTTCTCCAATAGCTGTTGATTCTGTAGAGTCTGGTGAATCTACCAGCTTTTTAGATGACTCCAAATCATCTCCAGATAAGGACGGTCACACTATGAGGATGTCTGTAATACAAGTACAATCAGAAGCAGGGCCTTCTGAAAGCTATGCTAAATCAGGAATCAATCAACCTGATAAGAAAGATGAAATGAGTATAGAGCTTCTGTTGAAAGTGCAAAGGATGGAAAAGTTGTTGAATAGAAGATTTGGTATTATTCAAGACAAAATTCAAAAGCAGAACGAGAAAGTATTGGAGATAAAAGAACTAAAAGAAGGACATGAAGCTGAAAAAGAAAAGAAAGAGAAAGAAATTGATGATCTCAAAGCTGCCCTCCATCAAGCTAAGGAAGATATCAGTGGGCATGTTGACACTGTAACCATACAGACTATTGCCATGGAAGAACAGGAAAGATTAATTGAAAGCCAATCTGATCTAATTACTAATCTCATCAACCAAAATAAGACCTTACTGAAAAAGGTCTCACAATTGGAGATGTTAATCAAGACAAAGGAGGAGTTGGCTGAGGATCAAGAAATAAAAAGGTGGTGAGTAAGAACAAAGAGAAGATGAACCAGAACCAGAACCAGAAATAGAAACAAAGACAGAACCAAGTCTAGCCATGGTTCTCTATTCTAGTGAGCAATCTGAAGAAACCACCAAGAAAGACTTTGAGATTGGAGATCTCATTAAAGAACTTGACAGCTACTCTACTAGAGATTTTACTATTGAGGAGTTTTGGGAGTGTGTAAGGGACCCAAAGCCTCCAGTAGAAAACTTAGTGGTGATTCCTCAAACTCTAGTGCCCTTGGAGAGAGAATTGAGTTTGTATATTGTTCCTGTAGTCACCCTTTCTGGAGAGCAAAAAGTGCTCATCAAAAAACTAAGTGAAGAACTGAAAGAAAAGGAAGAAGCTGCTGAAAAGCAAGCTGAAGAAACAAGTCCAACAACAGTTGAAACGTCTGTGCCATCCTCATCCAGACCATATGTACATACCTACTCAAGAAAGAGAAAGTACAAGTCTGAGAAGGCTAATGAAAAAGGCCTATAGAGGAAGAAGAGCATGTAAAGAAAAAGCAAAAAGATGATCCAAGGAGTTTGGCTGCAATAGCTAAATTTCTTGAGAAGCATGAAAAGGTTGAGGCACAATTAAAAGAGTGGATTGATATTATTAACACAGAGGAAGGAGAAATTGAAGGAGGATACCAAGTTGATGAACCTGTGGTAAAAGAGAGTTCTGTGAAGGTTGAATCCTTAGTTAAGGAGATGGTGGAAAAACCACAAATCGATGATTTGATGATCAATGTCATGTTTCTGATCAATCACGGTTATGATGTTGATGAAGTTTTGGGATGACCTATGAGTCAATGGTGGAAGAAGTGAGAAAGATGAATCAATTTCTTGACCCAACTCATGTGACTGGATATGAGAGAAAATCAGTCAAATCTCCTGTCACATTCTCCACCCCAACCACAAGACAGATTGAAACCTCTCAAGCTCCATATCCTGATCCCTACATGATGACTGACACGGAAATGAATAATTATCTTTCAAAGCAAGGATATACAAAGAGAAAACTGGGAAACATGAAGACGAATTCTCTTAGAGCTGCAATCCTCCAGATGAACAATGAAAAGAATGATAGATTGAAAAAGTTGGAAGAGGAGGTTGTAGGAGGAAGACCCAGTACTAGACTCACAGCTCAAGACATCCGGCTCACTAATCAAGACCATGATATCTTAGCACCCATTCTCAATAGGAATCCCGAATAGTTTACTGAACCCTCACAATTAAAGCTTCAAGAAGGGTTAACCGCTTCAGAGATGATCAAGGGTGTGTCGGCTCCAGAGGGAAAAACAAAAGTGAAGATCATTGCCTAGAAGTACTACAGTGACTGGAATACGTTCATGATCAAACGAATCTCAGGGTTAGTACAATTTTTCATAGAGTACTCTGCTCTTATGAACACCCTACAGATTCATGATCTTAAAGAACTTGTTAAACTTGAGTTGATTAATCATCAACCTATGTACAAGGGATATGAGTTTGAAGAGATACTAAACATCTTTAAAAGAGCCAAGACCTTCGACTCATTGAAAGCAGTCTGCTTGAGGAAAGATAAAACTTTCCATAATCCCAGGACAAGAAAAGGAAAACAAAACGGACTGAAGAGTTGGTATTTCGTGAGGTGAATTTAAAACCATCTGACTCACTAAAAAGAAAGATGGTGGCTGGCACCCAATCTTGCATCCTAATCTCAAATGTTTACTATGATGAAAAGACATATGAGTTGGTGATTGAAAGGAAGTAGGGAGGCAAATAAGGGGTTGAAATTCGCTTCTTCAGTGGATATAAAGTGAGACTGCTTGATGAGTCTTACATCCACTACATCTTCTACTACATCTTCTCAAGACACTTCAGGGAAATAACCAATAAGCTTGGAGAGGCAGATATGTATTTCTTCCTGAAGTGTATCAAAATTTTGAAGATATCCTATCACCGGATTAGGCATAAGAGAGAATAGAAGAAGAAGAAGAAGACTCCTCTCAATCTGGGAAGTATTGTGAAACTAGAGGTTGATGCTGATGGAATTTTCCTGATTCACAAAGATGGGTTATCCACTGTTGGTGTATGGGAACCCATATTTCTAAGGAAGATGCCTATTGAAGCAATTCACACCATGAGCCAAATGACTATTCACATACTAAGTAGAGACAGGATGAACAAGGCTAGAGACTTCTCCAACATGATCAAGTCCATCCTAAATCCATCTATTCCAGACCCAGGTACAGCTCTATTATCACTAGTCCAAGCACCTGCTGAAGACCCGACAAAATCTTCACAACCTCATCCACCATCAAAACCTTAAAGTACATAGGCGTATAATCCTTAGGGGGAGTATTGTTAGTGAAAGGATCTCAGCCTCTAGTTTGATCAATTAGGTTGTATTCGCAGTGGCTTTAGCACGAGAATTAGAACAAACAAGCAAGAACAAACAGATTTTGCATGTAACAGTAAAGTTATAGAGAGAGAGAGAACAATTCAGCAAAATTGTGTTTTCTATTGAATCACACGCTTCAGCAAGGATTACATTTAGGTTATCTTCCTTTTATAGGAAGAATGATGTAGGCTGATGTCACTTGATAGTGACATCAAACCGTTATTAACAAACTACTGAAAAACAAACTAAACTACAGAAGATGTCAAACAGCTGACATCTTCTTACAAAATGCTAAGTGTCAAACTATTACAAACTACTGAAGAGAAAAGAAACTATTGAAAATACTACAACCACTGAAGAACAAACTCTTGACTCATTTTACAAACTACTGAAAAGAAAATTACAACTACGGATACTAAACAACTGAAAGGTAAACCATCACAACAACTGAAGAATACTTCTTCAGTTGTTGTGACAAACTCTGAAGCTTCAGCACTTGTCTTCAAACTTTGAACTTTAGACATTTCATCAGCTGATGACTTCAGTAGTTGTCATCAGCTGATGTCTTCAGTCTTTGTCTTCAGGCTTTGTACATCAGTTGTTGATCTTCAGTACTTCAGTTCTTCAGCTATTGATCTTTAGTACTTGAGTCTTTAGTACTTAAGGTCTTCAGTACTTGAGATCTTCAGTACTTGAGGTCTTCAGTACTTGAGGTCTTCAGTACTTGAGATCTTCAGTACTTGAGGTCTTCAGTACTTGAGATCTTCAGATGTTGTTCTTTCATAATTTGATCTTCAGCTGTTGAGGTCTTCAAACTTTGTCAAACAGCTGAAGATGTCTTCAGCAGTTGTTGTGATTTCTTATGGGACTTAGAGGTTTTTCTGATCTGGCTCATTGGTTCTTTTGGTC
The DNA here is from genome assembly GCA_018326465.1 of Flaveria floridana. Classification (NCBI taxonomy): domain Eukaryota; kingdom Viridiplantae; phylum Streptophyta; class Magnoliopsida; order Asterales; family Asteraceae; genus Flaveria; species Flaveria floridana. The sequence goes on along the minus strand of BJCO01779555.1, from coordinate 1,075 downwards.
CAACAAACTCCCCTGAACCAATGCAGCCAAAACCTCTAAGCTAGTTATTGGTCCCACTTATTTATTGCAAAATGATTGGTCTATTTCCTTCTAGATCAGCTCAGAAGTTGACCCATATAAGCACTGGCCTGGGAAGAGGTCTCTGAGATTTGGTTGGCATAGTATGGATGGCAACCCTGTCTTGGGTAACTGGACACAAGGTTGTTGTCCCATCCATAAGACCTACTTCCCATGTATGAGCTTGTAGGATTCTCTGGTGTAGGCCTCAAGGAATATGATTTTTTCTTCCATAGTAAGCTCCTCAGCCTTACCATCAAACAATCCTTCACGCCCATACAGCTCTGAGACATACTTGGCCTATTTACCATTCTTGAGCTCAACTGTGGTCATCTGTCTGTAGGCAAATTCATCTGGGTGCATGCCCTCAAGTAACAGATTAAGCTCATCTTTTCTGAAGTTCTCAAGCCTCTTATAGACTAACCCTTTTCTGACCACCCTATTCTCCAACATCTTTTGGGGTGGCAGGTTAGCCTCATAGGCCTTCTTGAAATCTTCAATAATTTCCCAGGGTGATACTACAAGAGCCACAGTGATCACTTCATCTACAATCCTTTTTACTTGTCCCTTGTGTCTCAATGGAATGTCTTTCTTTACTATCCTGTGAGACACCCTGGGATCAGGCCAAGTTCTCACTTTATCCTTATCACATTGAAATGTGTTAGCAAGTGTGTACAGTCTTAGAGCCTCTTTCCTCATGTTTATTATTGATGAGGAAGCAGCAAAAGCTTTATCTACATTCCTCATCACCTCATCATCATGTAGCTTTTGCTGCTGTTCTTCTTCAAGCTTTATCCTCACAATTTCCATCTGTGAGGTGGGAGTGATGGGTAAAGGTTTGGCTTTAGGTAAAGAGATGACTGCAGAGAGAGGCAGTCTATCTTCTTCCTCATCATCCTCTTCTTCTTCTTCTAGCCTCAGCACCCTTCTCTTCTTCTTCAAGGGTGCATCATCAGCTATGGGTTTTGATGGTGAGGGAGTTGGTTTTGTGGGTTGTGTTTGGGTTTGTGTTGGTGTG
>BJCO01779400.1:0-14049 GCA_018326465.1 Flaveria floridana | reverse complement strand
CTGCCGAGTAGCTTCACCCTCGTGCCATCCTCAGCAACGATTACCTGGCAACTGAAAATGTATAAAAGTCGGCGTTGCTGAGTGAGTTCTAGTTTTAAAAGTATTAAAATACCTTATGTAATGTATATATATATATATATATATATATGAAAATACTCTTTTTATAAAAATACTTCTCTTACTCTTGTACGTGAGCACGCATCAACTATACAACAAGGTAATGCTTTCTTTCTTTACTGTATGCCTGGTTCATTTCGTACTCTTTTAACTTTATCTTTCACTGTCTATGTGGACCAATAAGCAATACCCTAAACTATATGTGCGGAGAAACTGGTGCTAGGCCTCTGGTCTCTCAATAGGCTCTGATTACTGTACATAAGGCTGGCCTAGTCAACTAGGGTATGCTGGAAAGGTCCGCCAATCTCAATTGATTGGCCCTGTGTGCATCCTTTGGGGTATCTAACCCGCATCACAGTTGAGCTAACGACAACATGGTCATCCACCTCCTATATGCTTGCAAGACTTTTAACTTTTTAATTATGTTCCACTTCTCTTATCATTACTCTTTCACTTTGTTAAGGATAATACTTGCATTTATGATCATAGGCACTCCACGTAAGTCACACAATAATAATCACTACGACCATATGCACAACTTATAATAATGCAAATATAATAGCAATTAAAAACCCTAAGTCAAACTTGGGTCAAACTCTAATGATTCTGTTTTACTCAAAATTTCAGAAAATATTCTAAGTGTCCTAGGCGCATGAGCACTATGTAGGCGCATGAGGCATGTTTAGACGCATGGGCACTATTTTGGCGGTTCAACACTTAGACGTTTGGGCCATCTCAGACGCATGGGCACTATTTGGACGTTCGGTGCATATTTAGGCGTCTGAGTCTAAATCTTAGATGCATGGGCTACTTTTTAGGCGGTTGGGCTTACACTTGGATTTTCTAAGGCATATTCTAGACGGTTGGGGCACTGCTCGGGCGGTTGGGCCCTGTTTAGATGTATGGGCTGGCTTAGAACTTTCTAAGGAAAAGTTTAGGCGGTTGAGGGTACTGTTTAGGCGGTTGATCATACTTAGAACTTTTCTAAGGCAAATTTGGGTGCATGAGTCCTATTTGGACGCATGGCCAACTTGTTGAACACCTTTCTAAATTATTTTCAGTCCCAAACATCATAACATCCTAATCTAAGTTTATTAACACTTGTCCTACATGCTTATCACTTAAACAATCATAAATCATCACTATACATGCACAATTACATACGATTACACATATAGCAACTATAAAAATCATTTTTATTACATTTTCAGCCCTAAAAGAGTTAAAACAAGTAAAAATACGGGGTCTAGAACTCACCTTGCAACCAACAAGTATATCTTCTTCCAAACTCGTGTTTACAAGAGTTTAAATTCCTAAAACAAGCATAACACATCACCAAAACACAAATAACACTTAGAATCGGTCACCTAAGGTGGAGAACCTCTAAGAATCAAACCAATTAACACAAAATACTTACCTTCAAACTTCTTCTTCTTCTCTCTAGAACCCGAAGCTTTCTGCTCTTTCTCTCTCTACAATCTGAATGAAAAGGTGAAAATTAACATGGCATGGGAAGCCATGTTACTTTTGTACAAAATTATAAAACATTTTGTACTTTGGACATGTTTAACCCCTCAACTTGGGTCAACTTACATTTCCTTCTTTTTATTCTTCTTTTACATCTTTTAAAATATCCGAGTGTTACAAGTCCACCCTCCTTATATAGGTTTCATCCCTAAAACATGTTATTCTTTGAATTGTTTTGGGTAATGTTGCCTCGTTTCCTCTTAAATCTCCCACGTAGACTTGGAACCCCTCCGGTGCTTCCACTACACTCGTACTAGTGGAACCACTTCATTCCTTAATTTCTTTTCCTTCCGATCGATGATTTCCACTAGTTGCTCTACATAGTAGATCTGTTCATCCACCTCGATATCCTCCAGTGGTACAACCATGTCTTCATCAGCTAAGCACTTTCGGAGATGAGATACATGGAATGTGGGATGAATTCCACTTAACTCATCTGGTAATTCAAGCCGATAGGTCATCTCCCCTACTCGTGCGATGATTCGGAAAGGTCCTATGTATCTCGGGCTTAGCTTACCTCGTTTCTTGAATCGGATGATCCCCTTCCAAGGTGAGATCTTCAACATAACTCGATCGCCAACCTTAAATTCTATTGGTCTTCGCCTCTTGTCAGCATACGAATTTTGTCTATCTTTTGCCGCCTTCATAAAGGCTTTCATCTTTTCCAACTTCTCAGTCGTAGCCTCGATCACCTCGACACCTCGTAGCTCTTTCTGCCCAATGTCTCCCCAACATACGGGCGTCCTACATCTTCTACCGTATAGCATCTCATATGGTGGCATGCCAATACCGGCATGACAACTGTTGTTGCATGAGAATTTTGCTAACGGTAGGTGATCGTCCTAACTCCCTCCAAAATAGATCACACATGCTCGAAGCATGTCCTCGAGTGTCTGAATCGTCCTCTCAGACTGACCATCTATCTGAGGATGATAAGCCGTGCTAGTGTGTAGCCTCGTCCCCATCACGTCATGGAATCTCTTCCAAAACTTCGATGTGAATCGGGTGTCACCATCCGACACGATAGACACCGGCACGCCATAATGAGCTACAATCTCCTTGATGAACAAATCTGCCAGTCTCTCGGAGGAATACATCTCGCGGATTGGTAAGAATTGAGCACTCTTGGTTAGACGACCGACAATCACCCAGATGGCATCGTACCCCCTCGCCGTGTGGGGTAACTTCGTAATGAAGTCCATGGTGATGTGCTCCCACTTACACTCGATTATATCCAAAGGTTGGATCTTCCCATAAGGTTTCTGATGCTCTGCCTTCACTTGCAAGCAAGTAAGGCACTTGCTCACATACTACACCACGTCACGTTTCATACCCGGCCACAGTAGTTCTTCTTCATGTTTTGATATATCTTGGTGGCACCAGGATGAATGGAGTATCGAGCCTTGTGAGCTTCATCCATGATTCGCCCTCGCAGATCTCCATAACGAGGGATCCACATTCGTCCAAAGCAGTTTCTAACCTCGTGTGTGTTTTCTCCCAGTTTCGCGACTAGACCTCTTATTCGTTCAGAGTTGAGGCGATCTTCTTTCAATGCCTCATTTAGAAATTCTTTCACTTGAGTCATCACGTCCGAGGTCATCACTAACTGATACGCCTTCACCCGAATCGGCTCGGGTCTCTCCTTTCGGCTAAGGGCATCAGCCACCATGTTGGCCTTGCCCGGATGGTAGTGGATCTCACAATCATAATCTTTGATGAGCTCTAACCTTCTTCTTTGTCTCATGTTGAGATCCTTTTGTTCAAAGAAGTACTTCAAGCTCTTGTGGTCGGTGAAGATCGTGCACTTTGTACCATATAGGTAGTGCCTCCAAATCTTCAAAGCAAAGACCACAGCTGCTAACTCCAAATAGTGTGTAGGGTAGTCGACTTCGTGGGTCTTCAACTGTCAGGATGCATAGGCTATTACCCTTCCACGTTGCATTAATATGCAACCCAGTCCCAAATAAGATGCGTCTGAATACACCACTAAGTCTTCACTCCCTTCGGGTAATGTCAAGATAGGAGCTTGAGTTAATCTTGTCTTTAACTCCTCAAAAGCACACTCCTACTCTCGACCCCACATGAACTTCACATCCTTGCGAGTTAATTTGGTCAAAGGTGAGGCTATCTTGGAGAAGTCTTGAATGAACCTTCTATAGTAGCCCGCCAAACCCAAGAAACTGCGAATCTTGGATGGCGTCTTTGGAGACTTCCATTGCATCACCGCCTCGATCTTTGCCGGGTCCACCATGATTCCTTCCGCATTAATGACATGACTCAAAAATTGAACTTCGCGTAACCAGAAATCACACTTAGAGAATTTAGCATACAACTTCTCTCTCCTAAGTGTCTCCAATACTTCACGAATGTGGCCGACATGCTCTTTCTCGCTCTTAGAATAAATCAGGATATCATTAATAAACACTATCACTAATTTATCTAGCATTGGCCGACATACTCGATTCATCAAGTCCAAAAAGGCAGCCGGCGCGTTAGTTAACCCAAAAGACATAACGAGAAACTCGTAGTGTCCATAACGCGTACGAAAAGCTGGCTTAGGAATGTCCTTCTCCTTCACCTTCAATTGATGGTAGCCAGATCGAAGATCTATCCTCGAGAACCAACTGGCACCTTGGAGCTGATCGAATAAGTCATCAATCCTCGGTAACGGATATCGATTCTTCACTGTCAACTTGTTCAGTTCTCGGTAGTCGAGGCATATCCGCAAACTACCATCCTCTTTTTTCACGAACAAGACTGGAGCACCCCATGGAGAGATACTCGGTTGAATGAATCCCTTATCCATTAACTCCTGCAATTGGTCCATGAGTTCCTTCATCTCAGTCGGAGCTAATCGATATGGAGCTTTGGCAATGGGTTGAGCGCCGGTTATTAAATCAATTTGGAACTCAATTTCGTGATCCGGTGGCACGCCGAGTAAGTCTTCTGGGAATACGTCCAGAAAGTCACACACCACTGGTAAATCAGGTAATTGTGGTACTGATGCATCCACATCCTTTCTGTAGGCCAGATAGACACTATATCCACGTCTCATGCACTTCCCCGCCACCGCCATCGAAATCACCTTCGAGATCGTAGTAACGCGATCTCCATAAATCGTCACCAAACTTCCATCGGGCGTAACTAGTTGACTCATCTTCTTGCGACATACGATGTTCGCTTCATAGGTTGCTAACCAATACATCCCTAGTACTACATCAAATCCACCTAGGGACATCACATGTAACTTAGCAGCAAACCAATGACCTTCTAGTTCTATGGCACAGTCCTCTATCATGTCGGTAATTCTAGTGGACTTACCAATAGCAGTTTCTACATCGAATGGCTTACTAATACTCCTACTGCTAGTAGGCAACTTAGCACAGAAAGTAGTAGAAATAAAACTCCTACTATCACCAGAATCAAATAATACAGAGGCACAAGTTTGATTTACTAGAAACATAACTGACACGACATCGGGATCCACTCAGGCCTCCTCCCGGGACATGGTGTAAGCCCTAGCACTTGTCCTCTGTCCTCCCTCCTCCGGCCTCTTCTTCGCCCCAGAGCTCTCCGCCCTCTGCTTCTTACAGTCCTTGCTCGCGTGGCCCTCCTCGCCATAGTTATAGCACTTTAGCACCCCACAATATCTAGCGATGTGGTCAGGCTTGCCACACCTGAAGCATACATTCAGTCCCAACCTACACTCGCCGGTATGCTCCCTTCCACATTTGCCACACTTTTTCGACCCCGAGCTTGACGACACCTTACGGTCATCCACCATCATCCTCTTGTTGTTTGGAGTGAAACCACCATGTCCAAACCTCTTCCCATTCCAGCTTTTATCACCACCACCTATTTTCTTCACCTCCACCATCGTCTCCTCTCGCTCATCGTACAATCTGCCAGCCAAGTCCACCACTGATCGAAAGATAGCTAGCTGAGCAGCGATCAAATGCCTGTGACTATCAGTCGGAAATCCTTGGATGTACCTCTTGATCTTCCTTGACACCAGCGTCACCTGATCCGGCACCAGCGTCGCCATTTCGTTAAATTTGGTGGTGTACTGCTGGTGGGTCATGGTTCCCGCCTCATGTTGCAGGAACTCCCTCTCGATCCGGTCGAGTTCCCTGTGAGGACAGAATTCCTCGATCACTAACTATTTCAGCTCCTTCCACCGCATCTTCCCGATAGCTCTGGTGCCCTCACCTTGGACAATGTTGTCCCACCAACACAACGCTGAGTCGACAAAAGAGTGAGTCGTGAACTTCACCTTCTGGTCTTCACGACACTTACTGATTTCCAACACCGCCTCCATCTCCCTTACCCAGCGGTGAGCGGTAGCAGCATTGCCATTGCCATCGAAGGTCGGGGGCTTGCACCTTTGGAATGCCCCATAACTGCATCCCTTGGTCGTCACCCCCACTAAATCATCCTCCTCCTCGTCGGACTACACGGTCTCAGGCTCTGGTCATTCCTCCTCCCCTTTGCTCCCCTTACCTGTTGATCCCTTCCTATTCTCCTTCTCCTTTCTCTCCTCGCTCCTCACAGCCCTGATGACTTCAGTCACTACAGACGGTAAGACAGTCTGCATGACCTGGTGTACTTCGTCAGCAATTGCCTCCCTAGCTGAGGCATTCAAGCTAGCATTCTCATTCGCCTCACTTTGGCCATGAACCTCAGGGTTCTCATAGGTTGTCTCAGGAGCCTTAGCACTACTCCTAGTCACACGTGACCGACCTCTACCTCTGGAAGCCTTGGAAGATTTTTGTCCAGCCATTTCCTAAATGCTATAAGATTCATACACTAACACAGTCATTCAAGGGAACAGCTCAGTTTATGTCAAGTATAGTAAGTCTCTAATTACAGTGGCCAGTTGTGATTAGCCACTTACTTTACTCTTCACACCCAAGCATTTCCTATCCTGACTACATCAGTATCTAAATCTACTAAGAACACATAAGTCAAATAGCACATGCACATAATAATGATTAATTTTAAGAAAAGAAATACCTGATGGCACGTAGCTACTCGGGCTGACATCCCTCTACCTGTCCCATTTTCAGTTTAAGTTCAAGTTTTTGAAAATATTTTAACCAATTCACTTAAACTATGGCTTTGATACCAACTTGTAAGGCCTTGTTCCCGGGCACCTCACAGTTGGTCATTCATTGCACATAAAACACATTAATATGCATTTCATAAATTAAACAGTGGAATTACGTTAGCAAAAGCCATTCTCTATTATTAAAAGATACCGATGTTAAGCAATACAATAATGTTAAAGTTACAAAAGATTGTTTAATTGTATTACAAAACAACAATATCATAACACAGGAATGGATGTCAGTCTTTTCCCTGCCAAGTAGCTTCACCCTCGTGCCATCCTCAGCAATGATTACCTGCCAACTAAAAATATATAAAAGTGAGCGTTGTTGAGTGAGTTCTAGTTTTAAAAGTATTAAAATACCTTATGTAATGTAAAATATATATGAAAATACTCTTTTCATAAAAATACTCTCTTACTCTTGTACGTGAGCACGCATCAACTATATAACAAGGTAATACTTTCTTTCTTTACTGTATGCCTTGTTCATTTCATACTCTTTTAACTTTATCTTTCACTGTCTATGTGGACCAATGAGCAATACCCTAAACTATATGCGCAGGGAAGCTAGTGCTGGGCCTTTGGTCTCTCAATGGGCTCTGATTACTGTACATAAGGCTGGCCAGTCACCTACGGTATGCTGCAAAGGTTCGCCAATCTCAATTGACTGGCCCCATGTGCATCCTTTGGGGTAGCTAACCCACATCACAGTTGAGATAATGACAACATGGTCTTGCACCTCCTATATGCTTGCAAGACTTTTAACATTTAAGTTATGTTCCACTTCTCTTTATCCTTACTATTTCACTTTGTTAAGGATAATACTTGCATTTATGTTCATAGGCACACCACGTAAGTTACACAATAATAATCACTATGACCATAGGCACAACTTATAATAATGCAAATATAATAGCAACTAAAAACCCTAAGTCAAACTTGGGTCAAACTCTAATGATTCTGTTTTACTCAAAATTTCAGAAAATATTCTAAGTGTCCTAGGCGCATGAGCACTATGCAGGCGCATGAGGCCTGTTTAGGCGCATGGGCACTATTTGGGCGGTTCAACACTTAGACATTTGGGCTATCTCAGACGCATGGGCACTATTTGGACGTTCGATCCATACTTAGGCGTCTGAGTCTAAATCTTAGACGCATGGGCTACTGTTTAGGTGGTTGGGCTTACACTTAGATTTTCTAAGGCATATTCTAGACGGTTGGGGGACTGTTCGGGCGGTTGGGCCCTGTTTAGACGTATGGGCTGACTTAGAACTTTCTAAGGCAAAGTTTAGGCGGTTGAGGGTACTGTTTGGGTGGTAGATCATACTTAGAACTTTTCTAAGGCAAATTTGGGTGCATGAGTCCTATTTGGACACATGGCCAACTTGTTAAACACCTTTCTAAATTATTTTCAGTCCCAAACATCATAACATCCTAATCTAAGTTTATTAATACTTGTCCTACATGCTTATCACTTAAACAACCATAAATCATCACTATACATGCACAATTACATACGGTTACACATATAGAAACTATAAAAATCATTTTTATTACATTTTAAGCCCTAAAAGAGTTAAAACAAGTAAAAATACAGGGTCTAGAACTCACCTTTGCAACCCACATGTGTATCTTCTTCCAAACTTGTGTTCACAAGAGTTTAAACTCCTAAAACAAGCATAATACATCACCAAAACACAAATAACACTTAGAAATCAGTCACTTAAGGTGGAGAACCTCCAAGAACCGAACCAATTAACACAAAATACTTACCTTCGAACTTCTTCTTCTTCTCTCTAGAACCCGAAGCTTTCTACTCTTTCTCTCTCTACAATCCGAATGAAAAGGTGAAAAGTAACATGGCATGGGCGGCCATGTTACTTTTGTACAAAATTATAAAACATTTTGTACTTTGGATATGTTTAACCCCTCAACTTGTGTCAATTTATATTTCCTTCTTTTTATTCTTCTTTTACATCTTTTAAAATATCCGGGTGTTACAAATGACAAGCAGTATCTTATTGACTTAAGCATGGTTACTAATGAGGAAGTTTCCTCATAGTCAACACCTTGAGTTTGAGTGCTTTGTTTTAACATAATCGACTCAAGCATGGTTTTAACATCCAATCATACTTTGTAGGTTTGCACCCTTCCATCCATGTCAATATTTTTCTTGAAGATCCATTTACATCCAACAGTCTGACATTTGGGAAAAGTTCAACCAAGTCCTACACATGGTCGTCATATATGGATTGCATCCTTATGCCCATGGCTTCTAGCCATTTCTTGGATTCAGAATAAAAATTATAGATTTATAATTAGCTGGTTCATCCTGATCCACTATCAGGATGTTAGCATTTTCATAAGTTCTGATATATATATTAAATTCATGCCATTTTCTAGTGCTTCTTCAAATGCTAGGAATAATAGTTTATTCCTGAATCAACTCAAGTTTAGGTTGATTGTAGTTTGAGTATGTGATTTGGTTGTAGGTGTATCCTAAATTCCCTCTAAATCCATATGATTTTATCCAAACTCTTGTGTAACAAGTTCATTCTCTAGGAATACAACGCTAATGTAACTGTTAACTTAGAGGTTATGCAACCAAAGAGCTCTCAGCATACACACTAAAGTACAAGGAAAGTTACTTCGGAAGATTCAACATAAGCACTAAGAAATTCTTTAAGTGTCAAATCTTCCGAAGCCAAAAGACCATTACTTCCGAAGCCGAAGATGAAGTCTTCCGAAGCTTCAAGACAAAGTATTCCAAAGCTTCAAGATGAAGTCTTCTGAAGCTTCAAGGCAAAGTCTTCTGAAGCCAGAGAAGACAGAAAAGACATTTCTTCTTTTTACATGCTTTTGACAAAAGCTGAACCACCTTTCCGTTGCCATCTCTAAAGACTTACCAACTTATACAAGTTGGTGATATCTCCATACTTTTGTCAACTGCAGACTAAGGTCTTTGAGTCTTTAACTTTCTACTTTTGTACTTTTATTATTTTTGTAATACATTAGGATGTAAGTTATGACATATCATAGTCACTAGTCAAAAGGCAATTTGCCTTTTGACTCTACATGTATCTTGTTGTCTAGATTAGTGTTTTAGCTAGCTTTCAAAGTATGGTCGGCTGTAGGATATAGTATAAAGTATCTCGTATATCCTGTCTTTAGGACTAAGCCTTGTAACATTGTTAAAACACTTGAGAGCAATATACATCATTCTTGAAAACCATTTACTTGTGTTCTTTATCTTTGTTCATTGTTTTATAAACTGGTTCCCTATTTGATCTGTTAGGTGTTCTTGTTTGTTCCTCTCTAACATTGTGAAACTGTTGCATTGCTTCCCTATAACGATCCTGCAGCTAAGTTTTATGCAAACCTGATTTATAGCAAGATTATATATATAGTAACTAATTATGTTTGAGTATCTGAATAAAACAACTTTATCACCTCGCGGTTCAAGTTTATCTGTAGATTCATATGAAACATAAGTGTTACAACCTCATACCATAAGGTAGGACACTTTGGGTTTGACCCAATGCCAAATCTTATAAGGCATTTTATCCACCTTTTAACTCAGAACTAGATTAAGTATTTTAGTGGCATCCCAAGAGCGAAACTTTAAAAGGAGTGAGGATGTTTGTATGACACATCATTAACTAAACCATATCTAACAATATTTATTTCTCCTTTTAGATTTACCATTAAGTAGTGGTGTTCCTGGTGGAGTAAGTTATGAGATGATTTTACATTTATCTTGATGTTCATCAAATTCTTGACTAAGATATTCCTCTTTTTAATCTGATTGAATTACCTTAATCATTTTACCTAGTTGGTTTAATACTTCATTTTGGTATTGCTTGAATATTTTAAAGGTTTCATGTTTATGCTTCATAAGATAAATATAACCATATCTACTGAAATCATTAATAATGTAACTATTGATACATGTCAATGTACCTAGTTTATGAGCGTTAATGTAAAAGACTTTCATGTCTTACACATGTGTAATTGATGTAATGGTTGAATGAATGATATAACGTGCATTGTGATGTTTGATTTATATTTTGATTATGTCATGATTTCATTATATTGAATATGTCGCACATGTATGAACAAACTATATAGGTTTGATGTTGTTTGATAATTCATGCTAATGGCCCATGCTACTGGACCGTACGCATGAATTCATCATGCTTATGGACCAGTCGCACGACTGAACCAGGAGACTGGATCAGTCGTACGATTGAACCAGGAGACTGAAACAGTCGTACGATTGAAACATAAGACTGACTCAGTCGCACGACTGAACCTTCAGTCGTGTGTATGACTCAATCGCATGATTCAGTCGCACGACTGAACCATGCTAATGGTTCAGTCGCACAAATGAAGACTCCAAACCTATAAATACCACTTAATTCGTGGAAAAAGTAACAATTGATAACACTTCGAATACTTGCGTACCCTAGCCGTCCAGAGCGTCCCTGTTCATCATTCCAACTTCATAGTTCATTTCTGATCAGTTATTGTTCGTTCTTAACGTTTGTTTCATCATAGGATTGATCAGATTGTCATTCTCACTGATTGGATCACCAATCAAATAGGATTCCGTATTATTTGATCTAGTTTCACGTATTATCAGTTGGTACTCTATACATACACGGTCCTAACAACTGGTATCAGAGCTTTGGCTCTTGATTTTGCGTGTGATTCGATCATTTTTTGGTGCTAAACTTAACGTTTTCATTCAAAAGAGTTAATTTTTTGAGTCAAAAGGTGTTTTCGAAGTTTTCTGTTCTTAAAGTTTCGATTGTTCACTATACGGCAAATTAGGGTTCTTGAAAAATCGTGTTTTGTGTCAAAGTGTCAAAACCATCGATTTTGCCAAAACAGCAGCCTTCAGTCGCACGAATAGCTCATTCGTACGATTGAACTCATTCGTAAGATTGAACTCATTCGTACGATTGAACTCATTCGTACACTCCATTTGCACGACTGAACTCAGTCGCATCCTTTATTCGCATGACTGAACAGCTCCAGTCGTTTGAGTCCATTCGTTTAGTTCATACGCATGACTGAACATCTCCAGTCGTTTGAGTTCATTCGTCTAGTTCATACGCACGACTGAATCCAATTGCACGATTGAATTCATTCGTACCCTTCATTTGCACGAGTGAACCATCCGTATAGTCCATTCATACGATTGAAATTGTTCTGTTCTCCAAGTCTCAGCTTACACAAATGGAAGATCAGTTTGCTGCGTTTACTGCCGGGAAGGACTCACGCATCCAGAACCTTCTGCTTCTGGAAAATGAGATAGGAAATCACGATAAACCTCCGAAGCTTATCACGTTAGATGATTATCCACAATGGAAACAACGGTTCGAGATTTACTTAAATGGAGTTGATCCTAATCTTTGGACTTCTATTGAGACTGGTTACGTGGTTCCAGTCAGTGCTAATGCGGTTAAACTTACTTTGGGGGGAATAAGTGAATCACAAAAGACTCTGCATAATGCTAAAAAGAAAGCTTATGCCCTGTTGACTCAGTCGATACCTAAAGACATATTTCATCAATTCTCTAAGAATAAGCAGTCTAAGAAGCTTTGGGAGGCCTTGGAAAAGAGGTATGAAGGCAATGCAACATTAAAGGCACTAAAGGCTAAGGCTCTCAAGAAGGAGTTTGACAATTTCTCATCAATTGGGAATGAGAGCCTGGATGACATAATTGACAGGTTTTATCATCTCATGAGTGAACTGCACACTCATGGTGTAGCCACATCAATGGAAGATAAAGTTTCAAGTTTTCCTGATGGGTTACCTGAGAAATGGGATTCATTTGCGTCCAATCTCAGACATAATGACATTTTAGCAATGTTGGACATAAATGACTTCATCTTGAAGTTAAGAGAAGAAGAGCTGAGGATGAAGTACAAGTCAAAGAAAGGATCCTATGTTCAGAATCCTTCACTATACAACTCAGTTTCATCTCTAGCTATTTTAAGAGCACCTCTACAAACAGCCTATATGTCCAATTCATCTGCTACTGCCTCATCCATAGCTTCACCACCAGAAACGTCAGGGTCATCTCCTACACAATATATAGTGCATGAAGCCAATTCTACAAAGTTGAAGACCGAGAATCTCGGTAATATCACTGTGGAAGTTGCAAAGGAGCACATGGATCTTCTTGCAGCGGTTGTCTAATCCTATGATGGTTTAGTTGTCGGGAAGATTGGAAATTGTCACCTTGCAGATGAAGACTACGAGCAAGTTGATGAAAATGAGCTAGAAAGAATGGATATTATGTTGGCCTTGTCAAGTGCAGTCAGAAGAGCTAAAAAGTTTGTCAAGAAGACGGGACAGAATCTAGTAGCCACAAAGGACACGACGTTTGGTTTTGACAAAACCAAGGTAACCTGCTTCAACTGTGGTTAGAAGGGGCATTTTAAACGTGAATGTGTAAAGCCCAAGAAAACAGGTAATGGAAACCTATTTTCATCCTTCACCCGTCAAGACAAGGAACAAATTGGAACGACTTCTTCAAGCAAGGATACAAAGGCTCTTACAGCTCAAGATGATGAAGGACAAGACTGGTCCTTCAGGTTTGTTTCTCCCGAAGAATCAAATATTGCTTTTGTTGAAGCAGTAGATGATGAGTCTGCTAGTGAAAGTGAGAGTGCAGCTGAGCAAGCAATGTCGGATATTGAAGAAGCTGCGAACGTGGTAAATCACCTGGTTGAAGAAGATCTTAGAGCAACAAGTATAGAATCTCCTATCACAAAAGAATCTGATTCTGCTTTGATGACTAACTCAACCTATTCATCACAGGTAAGTTCTCTAGACCATTTATTTGATAAACATGATTGTCATGACTGTGATAAGTTTAGCGAAAGCATTGGCATGAAATTTGCTAGGTTATCAGAACACAATGATAACTTAGTAAATGATTTACAACTATGTACTGAGGCTAATCGTATTTTAAAACAAAATGAGTGAAGTTTTAAAGAAAGGATGGAACTTTTGTCAAAACAACTAAGAGAAACCGAGGTTGTTGCATTAAATCAATCAAATGATATAAAGTTTTATCTAAATTCTTTAGAAGAGACCAAAAAGGAAAAAGCAGTTTTGGAAGTCGAGGTAAATTCATTAAAACAAAAACTGCATAATTGGGCTAGTTCTTCTCATATAGTTCAAAAAATAGTGAAAAGACGAAACAATGGGGAAGGTCTGGGGTACAAGGCAGTAGCACCACCACATGAAATCCTTTTAAATACAAAGTGTAGACCTGTAAATGA
>BJCO01779367.1:0-10438 GCA_018326465.1 Flaveria floridana | reverse complement strand
CTTCAATTCAAATGGCTCCTCTTGCATCAGGAAGACCCATCTTATCCTGGACTTATTCAACTAATCCAGAGAGGTGGCATGTAGTCAGAGATCAAGGTGAAGAAAATGTCTACTTTTGGGAAGACCTCTTCAATTTACCTCTGCATGATCTTTTTGACATGAGAAGATACTTCTTAAGTCTGAGTGATCCTGATCCTCTAATGAAGAAAGGAATGGTCATGATCATGTTGAGGACTGTGAACAGCTGAATATCGTCAAGTGTTTTGGTAGCATCAACCTAGGGGGAGTTTGTAAGGATTCCTATAAATCTGATGCAGCCATAACACTCTAAGTCTTCCTGCATGCTGCACAGAAGAACATGAAGTAGAAATGCTTCAGAAGTTTTACACTTCACTTCAGAAATATTCTAAATGTAAAATCTTCCGAAGCCAAGACCAATATCTTCCGAAGCCAGAAATGAAGTATTCCGAAGCTTCAAAGACAAAGTCTTTCGAAGCCAAAGAACCAAGACAGATTCTTCCGAAGACTTTTATCAGACATGCTTTTATCTGATGTACTTTTTCTATAAAGCTGAACCACTTTCCCCTGCCACTTTGGTTGGTCACCAACTTGCATGAGTTGGTGAAAAGGTCCATGCTTTAGGAAAACTATACATTGAGGTCTTGAGTCTGTGCTTTCTACTTTATGTACCTTTATCCCTTTTGTAATATATTAGGATGTGAGCTATGGCATGTCATAGTCACCTGTCAAAAGGCAATCTACCTTTTAACTCTACATTTGATTTTGTAGTTGTCTAATCTTATGTATCCAGCTGGCTTTCATAGTATGGCAGGCTAGAGGTTGTAGTATATAGTGTCTCAAGTCCTGTAACTTAGAAGGTGTGCAAATGCTTATGCTTGAATACTTGTAACTTTGAACTTGAGAAGCAATATATACCAACCTTGAAAACCAACTACTTGTGTTGTTATCTTGTTCTGTTTCTAAGTTTACTTGTGTTCTTTGCATCATCATAACCAGTTCCCTATTTGATCTGTTAAGTGTTCTTATACACTCTCCTCATTGTGTTGTTGTGTTCTAAGTGCTACCTTTCACCGGTCCTGTAGTATTGATTATGATTTTCTAATCATTTTTGGCCAGTATTTATCATATGATATTTAGTTTGGTATCCAATACAAGAATTTGTTGTGTTCATTATGAGAATTTGTTATGTATTTGCGTAACATGTAGAAAAAAAAAATTCCATGCTACTTTTGAACATATAAATTTTGAAAATAATAATGGTGGCTATTTTCAATTATTTGATTATGAACCCATCATATTTTTAGGATATAAAATGCTTAATGAAATGCCATCCTTTAATTGCCCCATGTATGCATACTTTGTAGTTTTTGAATTTGTATGCTAACGAAACTAACGAGCTAATGTTTGAACTAATAAGCTAATTATTGCATTTGTAATGGTATCTTTGACTGCTATTTGATGGTTAAATGAACCAATTTGTTTCACACTAAAATTTTATAATTTTGACCTAGATGACCCACTTGACATGGTTTGTTATTGTTTATTATGATTTGTTGTTATTTATTTCTAAAGTGAAAATGAGTGTAAAATTAGAATTCACATAAAATATTTTCTTTAAAAAGTAGATATTATTGATGTTGCTTTATTACTTCTCTAATATGATGTTTCTCCCAAACATTTCAAGTTCGAACATAATTGTGATTTGATTTTTTATTTGTAGTTTACTAAGGAAGATGGTGCATCTTGGAGCAGGCGTGTGAGGAAAGTTTTAGTTTTAAATACTTATGTTTTGTAGACATTGGTAAATAATTAAATAATTAATCTTATTGTTATGTAATGAAATAGATTTTCAACATATTCATGTTTTAGGGAGGGCATTTTTTGAATGGTTAACGCCACAAGGGCAATCCAGTGAAAGATTAAATCTGCAAGCATTTTTCTACATATCTAACTACACATAAATGTTATTGTTATAGACTTATAGTATACATATAAACATGAATTCATGCAAAATAAATATGCAAATAAATGTCATAGTATATATAGATATAAACATAAATAAGAAAACTAACAAACTTACAATACAACATATCATAACTGGGTATATTTAAAAAAAACAAGTATCATGTAGCCGCATCGCGCGGGTTCCTTACTAGTGTGTATATATATATATATACATATATATATATATATTGTAAGGTTTATACTTAAAGGCTGATGTAACCAAAGCAACCAAAGAGCTCTCAGCATGCATGCATGAAGAGCAGACTAAAAGTTACTATGAAAGTTTTACACAACTCAGAGAAAATATACTAAGTGTAAAATCTTCTGAAGCCAATGACCAAATCTTCCGAAGCGAAAGATGAAGTATTCTGAAGCTTCAGAGACAAAGTATTCCGAAGCCAAAAACTGATTTTTTTCAAAGACATAGAAGACATGCTTTCTCTGATACCCTTTTGACAAAAAGTTGAACAACTTTCCGCTGCCACTCTGAAGACTCACCAACTTAGATAAGTTGGTAAAAAGGTCCATGATTTTATCAACTGTACATTATGGTCATTTGTCTGTAACTTTATACGTTTGTACCTTTTATCCTTTTTGTAATATATCTGGATGTGAGCTATGGCATGTCATAGTCACAAGTCAAAAGGCAATCTGCCTTTTGACTATACATTGATCTTGTTGTTTATAATAGTGTTTCCAGCTGACTTTAAAAGTATAGCCTACTGTAGGGTGTAGTATAAAGTGTCTCAGGTTCTTGTATTATTCTTTATGCTTTGTAACACTTATAATAGAACTTGAGAGCAATATACAACATTCTTGAAAACCAAACTTATCTTGTTCTTGTTCTTGTTCTTGTTCTGTCTCATTCTTAATTTTGTTCATAGTATCATTAACTAAAAATCGGTTCCCTATTTGATCTGTTAAATGGCTTATGTCTCCTCTAATGATGAAACACATCAACACTAGGTATCATTTAACTAGAGATAATTTCAAAAAGGGATTAATCAAACTAGTTAAAGTTAACACAAATGAACAATATGACATCTCTTCATGAAAGCTTTTGATGAGTATAGATTTAAATATCTTGTATCAGCTATTGGGATGATTAACTTTGAGTATATTTTCTTATACTTAACTCAAGATTATTTTAAACATGTGTGTCCTAAGTTGTCTATATTATCACCTACATAAGCCTAGTTTACTTGGAAGAAAAACTTTCAAATGATATTCCTTAGAACTTTGGAAATTTTAAGCATATTTTCACTCAGAAGACATTAAGTTGTCTTCGGAAGAACATTACGTCTTCAAAACAAATAACTACTTATGAGACATTTACCTTCGGAAGAAATTCTGATATATCTTCGGCAGCTTAAAATATGTTTCTAAGTAATTATATGCTTTAGAAGGAAAATTTTCTTCCGAAAGCAAATAAGCCTCTAACGAGTTATTCTGTATTGAATAAAACTTCTTATTTTTAATCTCTTTTGAAACCAAATACGTATCAAATGTAAAAATACTCTAAGTATTTTTCATCTGAAGCAAACTTTCCACAAAGCTCAGGAATATCTTTCGAAGTCAAAGTTTATCCTTTAACATTAACTTTGTCTCAAATCCATTTCATATATATATATATATATATATATATATATATATACATACATACATTCATACATTCAACGGTTACCCCCCCTTTCAATTTCCTCTTCATCTGCAAAACTATCTAACCTAAATTCACCCACAAACCGCCTTTGTTCATACCTTTCTTCCTCACAAAAGCTACTCACAAATTGCCAACCATGATCCACAAAATCAACCAGATTTTTCCATGTATTTGCATAGGTAACACAATCAGGTTACTCTGTTGAACTCTAAGAAAGATCCTGGTTTCTCAAGAGGTTACTATGGATGGGGAGAAGACACGTTCTGCCACAGTGCAGGGGAGGACAATTTTCATTACCCTAGCCTCCATCGACACTCATCTTAGGCTGGATGATAAAGAAGGCGACTTGTCCTTTCCTAAATCTGCTGTGAACCAGTCATTCAGGCAGATGGACTATAAGGGTGATTACTCTGTAAGAACCTTCAGGAAAGGAAGGTCTCCTCTCAATGGAAGTACCTCCTCCATGTGGTCATTCACTGTCTTTCAAACAGGCATTGAGGCTAGGATCAAATTCCAGAAGTCCTTTCCTATATAGTCCATGGCATGGTTCAGGGTGTCGATTTTAGGTACTCTTAATTTGTATATTCAAATTTACTTGCTAATTTAAACTTCTTAGAATATTACATGTTCCCTAGATATGTCCAACACATTCTTAACTGTGAACTGGGCTCACAGTTAAAGGGAAAGGTAATGTTTTAAAGATAGGACAGATGAAGTCTGGCATCTTAAAGACAATGAGAAAACTAACAGTGGGTTTCTCAGGGGTAGAAACATCCCTAGTCCTAAAAATGTTAGAGCTCATTGCTCAAGGTGACAACCTAGCAGCATCACTGAGTGTTGAACCCACACCTTCTACATCTAAACCACCTACACAGCCTCAAATATCCATCACCTACAATAGAAAATCCAAACGAACCCTTGCATAAGATACTTAGGTTGTGCAAGCCCCCATATCCTCACCAATGCAAGAGGAAGTGGACATTAGAGCTCCCACTTCCCCTGAGGAGGAAGCCACTCCTATCACTTCAAGGATTTGTGTTGAGGTTCCTCATGCTCAGCCCGATGAGCTCACAACCCCAACAGCCTTAAGCTTTCACTCAGAGTCTCAAAACTCTAGTGAACAACCTTCAGGGGAACGCTACCACCCATAGCCTCTAGACCTCAATCAACCCACACCCAACCTTGAATTCTATGATGATGATGACATGGGATTTAGTGAGTACCATGAGTCTCTCTTCTCCACCGGTGCTTAAGGAGAGATGAGTGCTCCTAACCCACCCATGTCTATCCCACATCATCCACTCACAACTGAGGTAGACCTCTCTGAACCTGCTTAGGAGGTCCATATGGAAGAGGCTCTACTTATGAAAGTGATTACATTATTAGTACCTCAGCCATGGCAACCTAGCCCTTTGATACTTCAACTGAAGCTGTCATGGTGCAAGGGAAATCCAGCAGCCAAGAAATCAATACTGGTGATGAGGAAGAAGACTTTGGTCCTATTCTCTCATCCACTCGTGATTCTTCTGATGAAGATGTGGAGAGTCTAAAACTGAAAGTGCAAAAACTGACTAAAACTTGCACCTATTTCGTCTCTACGGTTAGTCACCTAGAATTTCAGGTGACTACCTTACAAAGGAGGGTCCATGATTAGCAACTTGAGATCTTCGACGTCAAGGACAAGTTAGCTGGGAGACCACTAAGGAGAACTTAACTAGGAACGCAAGAACCTGTGGATGTGATAGTCCTAAACTTTAGTTCACTTATGCAAGAAGGTTATGCTACCAAAAAAGGGGAAAAAGTTGAATCTGCAATCACACAACCTGGGAGTTCATCATAGAGTTTGGACGTAGAGGATTCACCACCCTCTCTTGGAATTATCCATACTCAACAACCTCCTTAAGTTCATATTGATGTGGACTCACTCATACAGAATCTGTTTGAGGAGGTTATTCCAGGGGCTATGTCTACCCCACCCTATCACGCTGAAAATCCAATATTGGGACAGAGATATGACACTGATAGAAGAGCCATGATAATCTCCAGGTCACAGCAACAATAGGAAATCTTTAACTTCTCCAACCTAAGATTCTATAAGAGCACCTGTCTGATTGATCTTCCACTTGCCTATCCAAGTCAAAATAGGAAAGATGTAAGATTAGCTGATAGGATTCAAGGCAGGGTGCTGGAAGAGCTCAAATTGAGATCAATTATATAGATAGAGGCTAGCAGGCAAGATTATTGGTCAACTGGATGTTGAGGTGGACCCTAAGATTAGCTTCGAAGGGGAAGCCTTGATTGAAGGCCTAGTAGTTGAGCCTGTGAACCTTGAGACAAGAACTGCTTCAGCACCTAGTACCCTTAGTGAGGCACCAGCTGGTGAAGATGCTTTACAACCTCTCCCTAGTCAGTGCTCAAGTGGTAAACCAAGCAAAGGCCAAAGCTCCTTCCACCCTAAGTCACCAAAGCCTATGAGTGACAAAGGGAAAAGGAAGTTGACTCCTAAGGAGATTGAGGGGGGGGGGGAAGAGAGAGGAAGAGGATGCTAAGGGGAGAGAGTTCATACGGGTCCCCAGGCTTTATGGATGATACAATCAGGGCTGCCCCCAAGTCAAACACTCAAGATGATGAGTTAAGGGCAGCCAAATTGAAATACTTAGGGACCAAGAACTATGATATTGATGAACTTATCTCTCTTCCCTTAAGAGAGTTAAGTGAACTAGTTGACACTAACTTGTCAAAGGAGAGGAAGGAGGCAGAGTATGTAGAATTGTTCCTCAAGATCAAGGAAGAAAGGAGGAAGAAAAGACTCTACAAGCATGCTCCTACCCTCTCTCCAGTTCAAGAAATCCCTGAGACAGAGGTTGTGGCAACTGAGCAGCAGCCTTAGGTATACAAAGAAGTGGACAAACAAAATATAATCAACTACCTGAGTGCCACAGGCCTCTACCAAGCATCTACACTTCTTCCATTATAATATAAATACATAGAGCTTGAGTACTTCAAGCAGCTTGAGTAACAAGTAATGAAAGAATAAAAAGCTTCTAAGAGGAAGATGAGGGAAGTAGCTGCAAAGTCAAGAGTCATAATTCAAAATAGTCAAAATAAGTCTACTGATAGGCAGAGGATGATGAGCTTCTTGAAGCTGTATGCATTCTCTAAAAGAAGGCTTGGTCCAATGTCTCTATCCACCATGGATAAGCACATTAGGGTGATCAAGCAAAAGATTAAAAAAGGTGAGCTCATTGACTTGCATTCTCTACCAAGTCAGGCTGCACCTAAAGTTAAGGTCAAGGTTGAACCACAAGAAACAACACAACCTGGACCTAGTGCTAGACCACAAATAACTTCATCTTCTGATTCCTGATCCGTCTTTTTCTGAACCTATGAGGGAAAAGGACCTAACTAAGAAAGACATTGAAGTACAACTTGATGCCGAAGGCCAATCTTCTCAGTTGAAATCAGGAAAGAGGAAGAAAACGATAGCTATGAAAAGGGACACTAAGAAGAATAAGAAGTCCAAGGAATCCACCTCTACTCTTCAGGATGAGTCAGAGCATCCAGAGGCTGCTCATGAAGAGACTCCTCAAGCAAGTCCAACGTATGTAGAGCCTCTTGCTGCTGGGAGACCCATCTTGTCCTAGACTTTTGCTGCTAATCCGGATAGATGGTATGTCATTAGAGATCAAGGAGGTCAAGATGTATACTATTGGCAAGACATTCTTGATCTTCCCCTGCATGATCTCTATGACATGAGTAGATAAAATGAGAGTCTGGGGGATCCTGAGAACATGATGACGAAAGGAATGGTCTTGATCCTGATGAGGACTGTTAATATTTGAGTAATCTTCTTTGTTTTGGTACCATCAGCCTACGGGAGTTTGTAAGGTTTATACTTAAAGGCTGATGCAACCAAAACAACCAAAGAGCTCTCAACATGCATGCATGAAGTGCAGAAAATTTACTTCGGAAGTTTTACACAACTCAAAGATATACTAAGTGTACAATCTTCCAAAGCTAATGACCAGATCTTCTGAAGCCAAAGATGAAGTCTTTGAAACTTTAGAGACAAAGTCTTCTAAAGCCAAAGACTGATTTCTTCTGAAGACAGAGAAGTCATGCTTTCTCTGATCACCTTTTGACAAAAAGCTAAACACCTTTCCATTACCACTCTGAAGACTCACCAACTTAGATAAGTTGGCGAAAAGGTCCATGCTTTTGTCAATCGTACATTATGGTCATTGGTTTGTAACTTTCTACTTTTCTACCTTTTATCCTTTTGTAATATATTAGGATGTGAGCTACTACATGTCATGGTCACAAGTCAAATGAAAAAATGCCTTTTGACTGTACACTGATTTTGTTGTCTAGATTAGTGTTTCCAGCTGACTTTCTGTAAGGTTATTTGTAAGGCTGATGCAACTCAAACACCCAAAGTCTCTCCTGCATTCATACACAAGTGTATTGAAGTATAATGCTTTGGAAGTTTCACACTACCTTAGAATTATTCTAAGTGTGAAATCTTCCAAAGCCAAGACTAATATCTTCCGAAGCCAAAAGATGAAGTCTTCTGAAGCTTCAAAGACAAAGTCTTCCGAAGCCAACTATTGAAGATAGATTTCTTCCGAAGACTTTTAAATTACATGCTTTATGTGATGTACCTTTTACCTAAAGCTGAACCACTTTCTGCTGCAACTCTGATAAGTCATCAACTTTACATGAGTTGGTGAAAAGGTCCATGCTTTTGGTAAACTGTACATTGAGGTCTTGAGTTTGTAACTTTCCACTTTATGTACTTTATCCGTTTTTGTAATATATTAGGATGTAAGTTATGGCATGTCATAGTCACTAGTCAAAAGGCAATCTGCCTTTTGACTCTGCATTGATTTTGTTGTCTAGATCATTTATCCAGCTGGCCTTCAAAGTATGGCCGGCTGTAGGTTGTAGTATAAGTATTTCTGGCCCTTGTAACTTATATTTAGAACTTTGTAAACCACTTGTAAGGAACTAGAGAGCAATATACATCAACCTTGAAAATCAACTACTTGTGTTTTGTTGTTGTTCTGTCTCATATACACTTGTGTTTCTTAGTTCTCAAAACTGATTTTCTCCAGTTCCCCATTTGAATTGTTAAGTGTTATTACATACTCTCCTCTTTGTGTTGTTGTGTTGTAAAGTGCATAATCCTTCACCTGGTCCTGCAATTGGTATCAGAGCATTTCAAGCTCTTGATATAAGATCTCACCATCTTAAGATCCCTCACACATACAAAAATACTTAACCCTTCAAATGGCAGCTATCTCTAAAGCTGATATGGAAACTGGAACCATGACAAGTCCCCCCCTGATCACTCTTGATGACTTTGACACTTGGTGCCAAAGAATGGAAGGCTTCATCAAGTGTCAAGACTCAAGAATGTGGGAATCTGTTGTCAATGGACCTTACATAACAAGCACCCCTTCAGCTGCTGCTGGGGGTGGTATGATCCCTAAGGATGTGGCTAACAACTCAGAAGAAGATAGAAAGAGAGTAAAAATTGATCAAAAGGCCATGATAGCTCTTCAGACTGCTCTTCCAAACTCTGTATATAGATGTTTCAAGAAATGCTAAACAGCTAAGCAGCTATGGGATGCATTGAAACTAATGTATGAGGGTTCTACTGAAGCCAAGGAGAACAAGAAGGATCTCCTGAAGCAGCAGTTTGAAAATTTCACCTTCAAAATAGGTGAGACCATGACTCAATAATACTTCAGGTATGTTGAGATTATGGATACCCTAGTGGATACCAGATGGAGATGAACATGCAAGGTTCATCTAGCAACTCCAGTAATCAAATGGATTTAGCCCTTCATATGACTGAAAGGGATAGCATAGAACCCCAACATCATCTCATATGCTACCCTAACATCTCATAAAAGGGTCCTTTCATCACCTTCCCGGAGACACCAAGGGAGAACTATACTCAAGGAAGCCCATTCCACGAGGCAAGTTCTTCTCAAGCCTTTATGTCTTCTGATGAAAGTTGTAGCAGTTTCCTATTCACCCTTGAAGACCTAGACTGCATCTATCCAGATGATCTGGAGTACATGGAGATAGTCCAGCAAATGGCTCTTGTCACTCATAGAGCCAAGAGGTTCTACAAGAGGACAGGAAGGAAGTTTCCCAGCAATATAGCCAGTGGAAAGTTTGGGTTGGATAAAAGCAAAGTTTAGTGTTACAACTGTAATTTGATGGGCCACTTTGCTAGGGACTGCAAGGAACCAAGAATAAATGGTGGACAAGTACAATCCAGACCAAACTACACTGATAAAGCTACCCAGAATGAGAAGCCAAAGCAGCAAGCTGTAGTTGCTGTTGAGGAAGGAGGCTTTGACTGGAGCTTTTAGGTGGAAGATGCATCTCCAAACCAAGCATTAATGGCTGACCATGATGAAACCAAGGTATTGGAACATCTTTGTACTCCTAAATGTATTGCTAAAGTCAATAGATACAGGTCCTATAACTTAGAGATGAGATCTGATCTTGAGTCCTTAAACATCTTGAAATCTGATTTTAGAAAGGAAAAAAATGACTAAGTTAAAGATAGAGGACTTAGAGAAAACCATTTCAGTTCTAAAACATGAGCATACAAATTATAGGACTTAGATCAAGGTTCTTATAACTAAGTTAACTGAATGTCAGGCTGAGCTTGTGATCAGCAAAGCCAGGGCAGAAAAATGTGTTCTTGAAGAAGAGACCTTCAAGAACATCATA
>BJCO01779349.1:0-13519 GCA_018326465.1 Flaveria floridana | reverse complement strand
CCTTTATCCCATTATTTAAATTAACAAGGTAGTCAATGTTTTGACAATTGCAACCCTTTGCAACTTCTAGAGGTATGGGATCGACTTTAAATATCATATGTATAGTCGGCATGTTAATCCCATCAACACCATTTGTAAACCACAACGTAGGTGATCCATTTAATATGGTTTGCAAATCAAGTCACCCTACTTACACACACATATGGGTTTACCAACACAAGTGGTTAGGTGATATTTATCCCATAAATATGTTATTCCCACCTTAAATCCAAGTTTCCTCAAAATGGTTAGGTGACCTTTATCTCATTAAGAGTTTCCAAGTGACTCAAGTGTTGTGCAAAAGGATGTTGTTAACTTGTTTTCAAAAGAAATTTTAAGTTTTCATAATTCTAGTTTAGAAAACTCTATGTACCTTGCATTTGTATGTTTTCAAACACGTGGTGCCCTATGGTTCTCTTTTTAATAAAGCCCCTTTTACTAAAATCATTAATCCTTTTAATAACCTTTTATTAACCACTCAATGATAAAGAACCATCAATTTTCAGCTTGTTATGTTTGTTAATAGGTTTGTTATGCATTTCCAAATATCAAACAATCAACCATAAAACAAACAACCAAACAAGCACAACCATTACAATCATAAGTGCATAACAATAGCCACTAAGTTGACTACACTTGTTTGCCATAACAAGTGTTATCTAGGTCTTTCCTAATGGTTAACAATGACACATCAAAATATGTCCATGAAATCCCACTTGAATCCACATCCAAATGCTTCAAGTGTCCATGTCTTTTGTGTCCTTCTTTGGGTTTTCAACTTGTGCATCTTCTTTTACAAAATCATATTCTAATACAATTTTTCTAATAAAAGAAATGCACCTAATCTATTTATTACGTAACCAGTGAATAAATAAATTACAACCCAAAATATAAACATAAAAAAAATATTACAACCCTTTCAAGAACAAAACCAAACATAACAAAATCACAATCAACCAAATCCAAATCACATTAGGTCAAGGCTATGTTATGCACCAAAATATGTATCAAATACAACATTCAAGAACAACCATGAACTCCCTTTTTAACCCTAAATTTTCGGCCAACATAAACCAAAACTTTAGGGTTTTGTCAAAACAAAATAATCAACCATTTGATGTTAATCTTTCAAGGTTTATACTAAAGCATGTAAGATAAAACCTTGAAAGATAAGGGATTCATACATCCAAGACAAAACAGCCCCTAATGGGTTGAAAAAGTCCATGAAAACTAATTTTTCTTGGACTTTTGAAGCAAATATTCCACATAACCGGCTCGAGATACCATTGTTGGGTTTGTGACAAGATTATCAAAGTTAGTTTAACCATTTAAACTACAAAAACGCAGCGGATATAAGTTGTTAAAATTAGGTTTAATAATGTGAAAAATAAACCATTTTTAACACAAAACAAACCCATGAACAAGGATCATATGTATGTGAAATAAAATGCTATCAAAAACGAAAAAGAACAACCATAGGATGTTCTTGAAACTACCTTTCAAGAACAAAAGGGTGTTGTATGGATGAGAAGAAGATGATGATGCTTCTTGAATGCCTAGCCTCCAAAAGAAAAAGTCCCCAAGCTTGTATACCCATAAGCTCTTGCAAACACCTAGCTTGTTAAGAAATACAATACCAAAAACCCCTCTTCTAGTGCCTTCTTAAAACCCGGAAATTTCAGCTATGGACTTCTCAAATCCGAAAATTTCAGCCTTTCTAACTCAAGACTTCAGCCAAGAAGGAAGAAGAGAGAACTTTGCATGTGTGAGAGAGAGTGTGTGTGTGTGTGAATGGTAGAGTGTTGGACTGAATTAAGTCTTGTAAATACCAAGACATAAAGAATCCCAAAGCAACCACCCTTGGGTGGCTAAAATTACTTAAGGCTTAGCTTGAAAGAAAGAATGGATAGACAACCCTCAGAGGTCACCTAGAACATACGAGTACATAAGTACGTGTATATAAAAATCATAATGAAACTCTAAGTGCTCTACAAACCAAAGAACTCAAGATTTTAGAAAGACAAAACACAATTGACCCAGTTGACCCGTTGGTGACATTATGGATGAACTTCCATTTAATCAAACATATCAATACATCACACATGATTATTATACAACTAGATTTCTATACAAGTCATGCGAATCTCAAATAATCATCCAAAATGTTCAATCATGATCAACCATAAACCAACAATAGTCCCAATTTATCCATATGGCCCATTATCATGAATTCCCACAAATAGACCAAAATTCCAACTAACCCAATAAACATTCATACAACCCAAACAATACAGTCAACCATATTAGAAATCATCCATGAATATACTAGCATGATCCTAATGTCCCAAACATGCTCAAACCATCATCTTCAAGACTTTGTGCAAATAAAGTTTCCCTTTTGGGAAAGCACATCCTAAAACTTATCAAAAACTCAATACATTCATGAATTCATTAACAATATACCAATTTAAGCTCATATCAACATCTAGACATGATCAACAACATCTAATTATCATAATTCATCAATCTTCATGACAAACAAAGTTACTATTATTAGTAACCTATGAACAACGTATCAAAATCATAGATTTCTTGCATAATCAATGTAAACTAGCATCAATCTAACCTAACTAACATCATAACATCATCAAACATCATTAATTTCATCAATCTTGAAAGTTCCCCAAATCAAAAGTTTCTATTTTTGACCTAAATGATCTAGACATCAAAATCCACACCAATACTTGCAATTAACACCCAATCTAGCATCAATTCAACATTACTAACATGGAATCATCATCAATTTCAGATTTGCTTCCAAAATTTCAAACTAGGGTTCATCAAGAACATAAAATTCGCAAGGCAACATATACCTACCTTTAGGTGTGTTTAGGTGATGATTAGCACTTGAAATCAACTTGTAACACTTGGATTCCAATCAAAATCGATTTGTTTTGCTTGTTCTTTGATCAATTTCGAATAAAAGAGGGGTTTGGGGGATGCTTGCGGCCAAAATGGGTTTAAGGGGTG
The DNA here is from genome assembly GCA_018326465.1 of Flaveria floridana. Classification (NCBI taxonomy): domain Eukaryota; kingdom Viridiplantae; phylum Streptophyta; class Magnoliopsida; order Asterales; family Asteraceae; genus Flaveria; species Flaveria floridana. The sequence goes on along the minus strand of BJCO01779349.1, from coordinate 10,450 downwards.
AATTAGGGTTGTAATTTTGGTAATTAGTTTTAATTACAATTACCCTTTAACCCTTGTAATTTGTATTTTATAAAAACTAAACTTTTACAATCGTTTAGAAAAGTTTTTAACTAAAATAACAAGCATATAAGTTAATAATAATAATCATGTGCATTATCTTTATTACTTGCAAAACGCACGAATTTATATACACACATTAACACGTTACACGATAAAATTCACAATTAATATTTAAATCGTGTAAACACATAAGCATAATACAATAATTACATTGTTGATTAGATTATTATTAGTTTGTCATTGTTAATTATTTTTAAGTCATCAACATTCAATGATAACTAGTATGTGCTCACGACACGTGTATGCAAGACCTAACGGAACTAACAGAGCTTGATAATGAAAAATTACCGGATGTCACATTATCCCTATGTTGAAAGAATTTTCGTCCCGAAAATTACATTACATGGTGAGTGTCCCATCACTGGTCTATTGCATTGACATAAAGTAATCGAGTGCGTTTTGGGTGAGTTGTCACAAACAACCCTCTTCAACGGTCCTGCAATTTTATCTATATAACTTCTCCGCTACATCGGATGTCGGTAAACCATCAATAATATGAAGCAGTCTGCCGTAAACTAAATTACCCATTGTCGCTTCTCCGACTATATTTTTCTAACAGAATTTGGTTGGTAACCGACCATTACTTCACTGATTACTTGTCGATGAAACATTTGTCGGTGATGGTCCTTTGTTTAGTGGTTTGTAAGGATAATTGTATGAACAAATACACCACATGTAATGAAATCTAAAAGTGAAGAATGATAATTCCATGATTAATTGTATGGATAATGGATTCACTTTGGTTCTATTTGGTTCACGGAATCCGATTGAATTGGAATCATAATTGAATTCCTTCTGAGATCATGTTTGGTTCGCACAAATTATGGAATTGGAATATAATTCTTTCTTTCATTCATAGGAATTCATTTTCCTTTTAAGTGTTGATGAAATGTTTGGATTCCTTTGGAATTCTTAAAATTTGACTTAAATGCCCTTTTTCATTCCAAATATATATTTGGCTACAACCTCTTAATCTAAATCTAGTTTCTTCTTCTCGATCTAATATGATAATCACAAATCAATCTTAAAACCCATTTAACAAATCAAAAGCATATTGACTTATCATTTGACTGCAACCTCAATCTAAAAATATGTTTCTTCTTCACGATGTAAAATGATAACAACAAATCAAACTTGAAATCCTTAACAAATCATAAGCATAATCTCAACGTAAATCGAGTTCTTGAAACCGAACAACAGTGAAGAGTTCTAGATTTGATCAAACAAGATCCACTTTAGATCAAGAGTTCCGATTTGAATGTAGAAAAAAATTAGAAGAAGATGATGATTTGGGAAGTGACGAAGTAGTATGATCCATTATGAAGAAGAAGAAGTACATATATGGGAATAAAGAGTTTTGGTAGGATTAGGGTTGTAGAAGAGGGGAAGGGTATATTTGTTTTTTTCTCTTTTAAACATTCCAATTCTTTTAATAAAATTACCATCCAAACAATACATAAGATTTTTGAAGAATTCCGTCAAATTCCACTCAAGATTCCAATTCCATTATAAGAGTTCCATCAAACCAAACAGCCCTTTAATCTAAGTCTCTTACAATGATGTTCAAATAATGCTTTTTTATATACTACCATCCATATTTACATACAGAACTATTCCTTTTAATGATATATAGATACAAGTGACCCCATGTATCATATATAATTTGAATCAACACTTCTTATAGCAATCAAACTAGTCCATCCGTAAATCTTACGAAGTGAAGGTACCATGCAATGTGAGATATTTCACATGAAATTCAATCTAAAAAAACTTAGTACTAATTAAACCATGCAGATATATATCACTTACTTAGAGTTATACATATGAAGGTCGGATTAGGGTTCATCTCATGTAGATTGTTTGGCAAGTAAGTAATTTAATTTCTTTCCATGGGTACCATCAAACAAACGTGTATAACCTAGGCTTTGAGCCCTTGGATTCCCGTCATCATCTCAACAATCATGTCTTTCTCAAAGACTTAACAACTCAGCAAAAATTAAATATAAGTATGTGAAACGTAACTTCTTATGTAATGTAATTAACATGCCTCTGAGTTCCATTATTATTTTAGTTATTAATATATAACATAAGTTAGTGTAGTGTATAAACAAAACATAGTAAAAGACAATTTATGATTGAAAAAAGAAAGATCAAACCCACCGCTAACATGTTGTATCCAACCTGTTCAATAGAAAATGTCCCTTTCTCGTCTTTAAACCACCTCTATGCGTGAATTCATGTTCCATATATGTAGGCCCTCAAAGACATGATGGAGTCTTCTTCAATTAATAATTCAATTATTTTCGCATATTTTGTGGGATAACACGAGACCTAACTGCCAACTGATCGACTTCTCGATTCCCCTAAAGATTTACCTTTCGTCAGTGGTACGGATACCTTAAATGCAAGCTTTATATCATAGTGGTATTCTCTTTTCACAAGATATATAGGACATATATGAGGGCTTTTACGGTTATTGGTGTTTAAAGATTGGCGGTCAACGGTGTATGGCAGTAGGAGCAAGGATGATGAACCAAGAAGAAGAGATAAGACAGCAGGATGAGAGTGATGATGATCATAAAAACGACACGGTGATGCCTGGCTTTCGGTTTCATCCAACCGAAGAAGAGCTTGTCGAGTTCTACCTTCGCCGTAAGGTAGAGGGCAAGAAGTTTAATGTTGAGCTCATCACTTTTCTTGATCTTTACAGATATGACCCGTGGGAACTTCCTGGTATACATCACTTTACCTTCTTTACTTGTAATTCGATCTCTATATTTCCATCATCAAATCTGATTTGTGTTTGGGTTAGATCCTTGTTCATCGATCTACAAACTAGTGTTAGGTTATTGCAAAGAGTATAAGTGATAACAATCAAACATATGGAGGAAAATCTGACTCGAAAGTAGGATTTACGGTGAGATGAACAAAGAATATATATATATGTTGATGTACCAATTGAATTGATCATCATATTTGTATGTGTTCAATTCTTTTTCTTCCCATGAACTACCTTCTTTATTATTGATTTTAATTGTTTGGTTCTAGATCATATGTATAATTTGAATTCCCTATTTTTGTTGGATTACAAAGTTGTTTCTTGCTTCTTGAACTCTAAATCTATATCAATCATATCAATTTCAGTCTTTGACGATGTTCTAGATCTTGGATCTTGACTTATTGGTTTACGTTGTTGGTGATATATGTTCAAGAAATCAATTAAAGATAATAAAAAGTATACATGCCCATACTTTGAGCTTCGTGTTACATGTGATTTCAGCTTTAGCTGCAATAGGGGAGAAAGAATGGTTCTTCTATGTGCCAAGAGATAGGAAGTACCGCAACGGGGATCGACCGAACCGCGTGACAACTTCAGGTTACTGGAAGGCCACAGGAGCAGATAGAATGATCAGAACTGATACTTTCAGATCCATCGGGTTAAAGAAAACCCTTGTGTTTTACTCCGGAAAAGCCCCTAAAGGAATTCGAAGTAGTTGGATCATGAATGAATACCGATTACCCCATCACGAATTTGAAAGATTACAAAAGGTATATATATTTCTTTAAATATTTGCAAAATCATGTTATTTAGATAGGTAGCACTTGCATCCAAAATCTTTGAAGTCAATTATGAACAAGTGCAAGTAACCATATTTATTTTCACTATCATGATTAAATCATAAACTCATGTACCTATGTCACCGCTAGCTTTAAATGAATACCCCCCCCCCTCTCTCTCTATATATATACATACATATATAGATGTATCAATACCACCGCTAGATATGAATGCTTGCAATTAAGTATGTTGTTTAATTTTCAGGTTGAGATATCATTGTGTAGGGTTTACAAGCGTTCAGGAGTAGAGGACCATCCATCTCTCCCACGTACTCTCCAAACCACAAGGAATGCCTCAAGGCTATCAAATTCCTACAACAAACCGCGGTCTCAGAACTCGACTTTCACCTGTTTTGAAGGCCAGTCTTCACACCACAATGAACACGGAACCGGCGACACGAGTGGTTGCACCACAACAAACATTGTTGGAACTGCTCGCGAGCTCTCAAACCCTATCAACTCCGCTTATAATAACATCATCACTGCCTCCTCGACCATTATGAATAACAACGTCGATGATCTACATCGAATTATAAGCTCCCAACAAGCTCTAGACAATTGTGCACCCTCTCAACTTCTTAATATGAACAACTATCAACTCAATGTTTGTTCTAACTATTCTCCCAATCTCTCTCCTGATAATATGCTCCCACCACGACCACGACCACAGCAACAACCAGAAGAACTGCAACCTCACTTGCATTCACATGCGTCTCTTGCGCCTAATTACTTGGGTGGAGCGGTTCAAGGAGCATTTCAGGATAGACTTTGGGAATGGAATTCGATGTTGAGTGAAGAAAGCAAAGACTCAACTGACCGTTTTTAAGTAATTTAATTGCTATTATGCTGATAACTACTGAAGTTACATAGTGTAAACTTAACAACAGTCTTTTACTTGTGCCTCAAGTATTATCATGTCATGTTTTAGGATCTCTAGTTAGTTAATTGTGCCTCAAGTAATAAGGATGATTCATTAAATGTAAAATGACATATTGACATATTAGGGTTTTGGAGTTTGAAGTGATAAACTTCTACTATGATTTTGTTTTTCTGTTATCCAAATATGTGATTTGTGTGGTGTTATTAAGTAATTCCTGGACCTAATTAATAGCTAGCTTGCCACTTGCCAGATATGAATATCAAGAACTCATGTTGTTATTAAAACATTAATTTTACGTTTAATATATATCTTTTGCAACTGATATTGTATCTCTGTATAACTCGAATGGTCTGATGTCTAATGTATTGTTAGGCTACTCAATATGTCATTGAACATGTGACAACATGATGAGGTCATCTAAGACTGATATGTATTAATAATTAAATATAATATATTAGTTATTATTAGATTATAGTATTAGATGCAGTTTGTTAAATTTGTAAATTATATTTATTATAAGTGTTGTGATTAGATTAGGTTTCATTTGTAAGTATTCTTATTTTACTTCTATTAATTATTTATCAATAATACACAATGACTTATGTCGGGTTTTCTTTATATTTTTAATAATCAGAAGCTTAGGGTTCCTATCTTCATTTTTTTCACCCACTCATCCATGTCCGTCGCAGCCCACAAGATCATGGCTGGTAAGCATTGATTTTCTCTCATCGTCTATCTTGTGCATGATTTTCTTTCTTTTTGTTTTCCTTTTATTCTACTCGTGGATGCTTTGTACAAATATGTTGATTAGCTTACATTCAATCTTTTACAAATGAAGCACCAAAAAAATGAAGGCTGCAAATGTAGCTCTCTTGTCACATTGGTGGTGTGGTTACAAGTCACGTATCCAAATTGGGATTTCATCGAAAATATACTTAAGCAACGATCACACTCATGTAGATGGCACAAACTAAATGTATATAAGGAGGTTGAGTCTTTTAGTACCAGGTTGGGACAAGTATCCAACTGTAAGGCCCCGTTCCCGGGTACCTCACAGTTGGTTATTAATCGCACATAAAACATACAATTATTTAAAATATCGCAGTGGAAATTAACTAAAACCATTTCATATATTTTAATGACAACTTTTGCAAAGTAATACAATACGTTTAACTACTACAAAATACTATAATTGCATTACATCACAAAAATGTCATTGTTATACTAATAGATGTCATCCCAAAAAAAATTGCCAAGTAGCTGCCCCGTGCCATCCTCAGCAACTTTTACCTGCCAACTGAAAAATACATAAAAGTCAGCGTTGCTGTGTGAGTTCTAGTTTTATAAATAAAATATTTTACTTTTGATATAAACTTTCTTTACTTTCATACGCGGTCATGCATCATACGTACAGATAGAGAATATTCCTTTTAACTTTCATTAACATTCATTGTTCACCATCATATTCATAGCCTGTTTTCATTTCATGCTTTTTGTTAACATTCTCTTACTTTCGTTCTCATTCTTTCGTAACGTACTTATTATCATTCTTTTACTTTCGTACTTGTTTACTTTCTTTCTTTCTTTCATACGTTACGTCATACTTTTACATTCATATGGGTTGATGAACAGTACCCCGAACATTATGCACGAAGCTGATGCTAGACATGTGGTGATTAAACCACGAACATTGTGCATGAACTTGATCCAGTCACCTAGGGCAAGTCATCTCTCCCATTCATTCAAACCAATTAGTCATACCCCGAACATTGTGCATGAAGCTGATGCTGGACCTGTGGTAATTAAACCACGAACATTGTGTACGAAACTAATCTAGTCACCTAGGGCATACCAAAAGGCCTTGTCAATCTCAATGATTGACCCTGTGTGCATCCTTTGGGTAGCTAACCCGCATCACAGTTGAGCTAACGACAACATGGTCGTGCACCTCATTTCATTTGCTTGCAAGCCATTCCTTCGTTCATTACGTTTTACTTCTCATCATTGTTATCTTTCATTTCGTTACGTTATTCTTTACGTTCTTTAATTCGTTTTTCATCTTTAACCCCTCTTCTTGGGTTAAATGACATTTCCTTCTTTTATTGACGTTTATTCTTTCTTTCTCATCTATAAAAATATCCGGGTGTTACAAGTCCACCCCCTTATATAGGTTTCGTCCCTGAAACCTGTTATTCCTCAAACAGATGAGGGTAATGCTGCCTCATCTCTCCTTCAGTCTCCCACGTAGACTCAGATCCCTTCCCGTGCTTCCACTGTACATGCACAAGTGAAACCACTTTATTTCTTAACCTTTTCTCTTTATGATCAATGATCGCCACTGGTTGCTCCATATAATTGAGCCGTTCATCCACTTCGATATCTTCTAGTGGTACAATCATATCCTCTTCTGGTAAACACTTCCGTAGATGAGATACATGGAATGTCGGGTGAATTTAATTTAACTCATCGGGTAGTTCTAGCCTATAGGCCACCTCTCCTACTCGAGCAATGATTCGGAAAGGTCCTATATACCTTGGGCTCAACTTGCCCCGCTTTCTAAACCGAATGATACCCTTCCAAGGTGAGACCTTCAACATAACCCTTTCACCCACCTGGAACTCAATCGGTCTACGTCTCTTATCAGCATATGACTTCTACCTATCTTTAGCTGTGTTCATAAAGGCATTGATCATTTCAAGCTTCTCAGTCGTAGCCTCAATCACTTCGGTACTTCCCAACTCTTTCTGACCAATATTACCCCAACAAATGGGTGTCCTATATCTCCTACCATATAGCATCTCATATGGTGGCATACCAATGCTGGCATGATAACTGTTGTTGTACGAGAATTCTGCTAATGGCAAATGGTCATCCCAACTTCCTCCAAAATCGATCACGCATGCTCGAAGCATGTCCTCGAGTGTCTGGATCGTTCTCTCAGACTAGCCGTCCGTCTGAGGATGAGAAGCCGTGCTGATGTGTAGCCTCGTTCCCGTCGTATCGTGGAATTTCTTCCAAAACTTAGATGTAAACCGGGTGTTACGATCCGATACAATAGACACTGGTACACCATGAAGAGATACAATCTCTTTGATAAATAAATCTGCGAGTCTCTCAGAAGAATACGTCTCTCGGATCGATAGAAATTGAGCACTTTTCGTCAAACGATCAACTATCACCCATATAGCATCATACCCTTTCGGGGTATGCGGCAACATCGTAATAAAGTCCATGGTGATATGCTCCCACTTCCACTCGGGTATATCCAATGGTTGGATTTTCCCGTACGGCTTCTGGTGTTCCACCTTCACTTGTAAACAAGTAAGGCATTTACTCACATACTCTGCTACGTCACGCTTCATACCCGGCCACCAGTAATCCTTCTTCATGTTGTGGTACATCTTGGTAGCACCGGGATGAATAGAGTATCGTGTCTTATAAGCCTCGTCCGTGACCTTTCCTCTTAGATACCTGTAGCGAGGAATCCACATTCGCCTATATCGGGTTCTAACACCGAGAGTGTTTTCACCCAATTCAATGACTAGACCTCTCATCCTTTTAGGGTTAAGATGATCTTATTTTAAAGCCTCATCTTGAAACTCCTTGACCTGTGTCATCACATCAGAGGTCATAATCAGCTGATAAGCTTTCACCCGAATCGGCTTGGGTCTCTCCTTTCGGCTAAGGGCATCTGCCACCACGTTGGCCTTGCCTGGATGGTAATGGATCTCGCAATCGTAATCCTTTATGAGCTCCAACCATCGCCTCTGCCTCATGTTCAAATATTTCTGCTCGAAGAAGTACTTCAAGCTTTTATGGTCTGTGAAGATTGTGCACTTCGTCCCGTATAACTAGTGTCGCCAAAATCTTCAACGCGAAAACCACAGCAGCTAGTTCTAGATCGTGCGTGGGATAGTTGACTTTGTGGGTTTTCAGCTGTCGAGATGCGTAGGCTATCACCCTTCCACGTTGCATCAATACGCAACCTAGTCCAGAATAAGAAGTATCCGAATATACCACTAAGTCTTCACTACCTTCGGGTAACGTCAAGACAGGAGCTTGTGTTAATTTCACCTTTAACTCCTCGAAAGCATCCTCCTGTTCTCGACCCCTACATGAACTTTACATCCTTGCGAGTCAGTTTAGTCAAAGGTGAGGCTATCTTGGAAAAGTCTTGAATGAATATCCTGTAGTAGCCCGCCAATCCCAAGAAGCTACGAATCTCGGATGGCGTCTTTGGAGACTTCCATTGCATCACGGCCTCAACCTTTGCCGGGTCCTCCATGATTCCCTCAACATTTACCACGTGACCCAAGAACTAAACTTCACGCAACCAGAACGCGCACTTGGAGAACTTAGCATACAATTTCTCCTTTCTCAATGTCTCCAACACCTCTCGAATATGACCGGCATGCTCTTCTTCACTCCTTGAATAAATCAGGATATCATCGATAAATACAATCACTGATTTATCCAACATCGGCCGACACACTCGATTCATCAAGTCCATAAAAGCTGCTGGCGCGTTGGTTAAACAAAAGGACATAACGAGAAACTTGTAGTGTCCATAACGTGTGCGAAAAGCTGTTTTAGGAATGTCTTGCTCCTTCACCTTCAATTGATGGTAGCCAGATCGAAGATCTATCCTCGAAAATCAACTGGCACCTTGGAGCTGATCAAACAAGTCATCGATCCTCGGTAATGGATACTGATTCTTCACCATCAACTTGTTCAATTCACAGTAGTCGATAAACATCCTCATGCTACCGTCCTTCTTCTTTACGAACAAGACCGGAGCACCCTAAGGAAAGATACTCGGTCAAATAAAACCCTTATCAAGAAACTATTGCAGTTTCTCCATCAATTCCTTCATCTCTGTCAGAGCCAACCGATACGGTGCCTTAGCTACGGGCTGAGCACTGGGTATCAAGTTGATCAGAAATTCGATTTCATGATCTGGTGGCACACCTGATAAGTGTTGGTACACATGTCCCTAGTCCTAGTGTGCTTAAATCGTTTGATATTTGTAATGAAAGACTCTTGATTGAATGAATATGTGTTATTGAATGTATATAAATGAAATACAATGTGTGGTTGATGCTTATAATGTTTAATGTTTCATTGTTTATTATATGATAACACATATTGAACTAACTATATAGGTTTGTGAAGTATATGAAGTTCTCATGCGAATGGACCATGCTAATGGACCATACGCATGAATAACTTCATGCGAATGACTCAGTCGCACGACTGAACCAGGAGACTGGATCAGTCGTATGATAGTAACATAAGATTGGCTTAGTCACACGACTGAACACTCAGTCGTGCGAATGGATCAAACGCATGGCCCAATCACACGACTGAACCATACTGGTGGTTCAGTCGCCCGAATGAGAAACACTAATTTATAAATACCACTTAAATCGTGGAAAAATGGAACACTTGGAATATTTTCGTACCCTAGCCGTCGAGAGACTTCTGAAAACCTGTTCAAACTTCATAGTTCGTTCTTGATCGATCCCTACTCAATTCTTAACGTTTAATCAACTCTAGTATCGATCATAGTAACGTTCTCACTGATTGGATCGCCAATCAAATAGGATTCCGCACTATTGGAGTTGGTATACACACATAATCAGTTAGTACTCCGTCCGTACACGGTCCTAACAAGTGGTATCAAAGCTTTGTGTTGGATCATGATGAGACTGGTGCAACCAAAACCACTTCACATAGTCATTTTGGTGCTACATTCAAGGGCTTCCGAAGCTAAGCATGAGATCTTCCGAGAGTCTGAAGAACAACAGCTGAAGATATCAGCTGAAGGCAACA